>JAHXMU010000018.1:179297-201880 GCA_019455685.1 Philornis downsi
TCAATTGTCTTATCTTGTTTAAGAATCAAATTTTCCCGTACAGAAATTTCAATCAGGCGAATTGACTTGCATGTGCTTCTATTGGACAACTCTTTGCGTTGGTACAGAAGTGTGTGTGGTATCAAAAGGGGCGTGATAAATTGCTAGCTTCTTATTGAAAAATACTCTAAGCTAATTTTTTAACGTGCCGAACGCCTGGTTTTTGTTAATTCGATATACAGGTTGTCCGTCGGGAAGGTACACCACTTTGTTTTGTCGTCATTTTGTCATAAACATTAGTCTTGACAGTTCATATTTGGCAGTCGTGAAGTAGAGACGTGCAAACTTATTATGGAAAAATATTCGATAAACCAACGTGTTTTAATCGTTAAAATATTTTATCAAAATCAATTATCGATTACTGTGACCATGAGAAAGTTACGTTAAGTTTTTAGGAGAAACAACGTGTCAACAAGACGTACTATTTATCGTGTAATGAATGATTTCGAAGAAAGAGGGTCTGTAGCTGATAGGGCCAAGCATGGGTCACAACGTACTGCAAGATTGGCTGAAAACATTACTGCTGCTCAAGAAAGTGTTCAAAACAATCCATCAACCTCGATTCAACGCCGTGCTCAGGAGCTTGGTCTTCTAAGAACAACTTTGGCCACAATTTTGCACAAAGATTTGCATTTGTTTCCATTTAAGATTCAGTTGACACAAGAGCTTCTTCCACAAGAAAATTTACGCCGCCGTACATATGCCAACCCCATGACAACCCCGATTTTCATGAAAAAATAATAATGAGTGACGAGGCACTTCTTCATGTGAATGGATATGTGAATAAACAGAATAGTTGGTTCTGGGCAATGGAAAACCCTCAAATTATTCATCAGTCACCTTTGCATCCATTAAAAGTGACAGTCTGGTGTGCAAATTGGTCAGGAGGAATCATTGGACCTTACTTCTTTGAAACTGAAAACGGCATAACGGTAACTGCCAATGGGGAGGGATGTCGTGATAGGATTGAAAACTTTTTAGCGCCACAACTGCATGCTTTGGGCTTGATTAACATGTGGTATCAACAAGACGGTGCCGAGAGACTGTACAGCGCTTCTTATGTTGTTGAAGTCTACATTAATTTTCTTGAGGTACATAAATATCCCGACCACGGCGCGATGAGTAGTACAGGCGACTATAGTTGATATGATTCCGGGTTCAACTCCGCATACAGCCACCTATTATAATTTGAGCGGCGGTCACCTCTATATGTCTGACGAACACTTCAAGTAGTCGAGTAATCGGCAAGTCTCGTAAATGCTTCTGTCTGACGAACACTTCGAGTAGTCGAGTAATCGACAAGTGTGGTAAATGTTTCTCAAACTAAGTGTGACGTTTGAAATCGTCGTTAGACGTCGTTAAGTGAGTCTAAATATAGAATGCATGTAAGCTTGCAGAGTGTGAGAAGCTCTCCCATGTCTCATAAATGAGATTCAAGGAAATTTGTATTTTATATATATAGCGAATCAGATTTCCAAAATTGATTTACAGCGAGAAAACACAAACATCTAAGGGTGCTAATGATTTTATTATGGTGAATATTGAAATAGCTATCCATCCAGGTAGCTGCGTCAATATAACCAATTTCGGAATTTTTTTTTTATTATATTCAAAACGATCGATAAGAAATAAAAAAAACGAACGTAAAAATGAAGTTTCAATTATTCGTTTGAAGGGAAAATTTGTTAGCATTGAGTAGATTTCGATTTAATATACTTATTTTGAACATGATTTCAATCAAAATTTAGTACGAGCTTTTTTTGATACAGTCTGTCCAGTGTCAAGCAATAACATTCGGAAGAATTGAACAGCTATTTACATTTTTAAGATATTTCTAGTGTCAGTATTATTGAGTTCACAAAAATTAAAGTCTTACAATGTGATGATTTTTAAATCTGATAAAGCCGGGTGATTATGAGGTTCTTAGAAATACTTAAATTTTATTTATAAACAAAACCGGAACGTTTCGAACGTGCTAAGAGCGGTAAGTTGTGTACCACAGTATTAAAGGCGGAACTAACAATAACTCAGTTTTTAATAACCAAACTAGCTTAGTGAATGTTCGTACACAGTTCGCCCATAACAAGATTATATGGCAGTTATCTACCACAAAAATCGCTGAAAAATTTGCAAAAATCCTTGGGATAAACAAAACCTAATCCAATTCAACTCAAGAAACATTTTTCAAATTGAACTCAATGAGCGTAACATGCTTTGAAGACAAGGACTCAGCGGGCGGCAGCATTCACTTGTTCTTTTGCTTACAAGCAATCAAATTTGTCAGCACACTTCATCTACCAGGAACGGCAGGAGGTTCTATGACAAGAGAAAATCTTTCCGGTTTGTTGTTATCATAATCGCATCATAAACAAAGCAGCATGTTGCAGATATATTGAAGATCCACTGGAACAAGTTCCTCTGGATAATATGATTGTGAATGCTCTATCACAAATATTTGTCCATTTCAAGAGCTGATAACGGGGAACATAACTTTGTGATTAACATTTTGCCGCTAAAAGAAAGCAGAGAAACGATAAAGATCAGTTGTAGCAAATTATCAGAGATCTTGTTAGAACGTCCAGCCACATTATCTTGGCATTACAAACCACTGGTTCTATTAACATTTGCTACGCTTGTTGTGTATTAACCACCGCCCATAGATCGTTCTCTCTCGCTCTCTTTCTCTTTCATGGCAATGAAAATTATTGTTTATATTTCTTCCTTGGCAAATTTTTTAGTTTTTTTTTTTTTTCTCAAGGTCTAATTGTTACGGTACTGTAAAGTAGACGCCTCCTCTTCTGTTCTTGCTCACAATGTAATTCTCGTCTTTGCTCTTTTTTGGTTTACTTTGCTTAATCCTCTAGCGCCGGCGCTTCATGCTTGTCCTTCCAATTCTAGAAGTATTAGTACGAAGTCATCATTTGATCCATATTCTGTGAATCATTTGATTGGTAATGATTGCACGCCTAATAAGCGTGCCCGCCATCAGAGAAGCCATTTATGATTTTATTTTAGTATGATTGTCCAGTTTTTTCCTTTTTTGATTTTTTTTGTTGGCTTTATAGAAATATTATTTAATAGAGGATTCATTCCGTTGGAGGCTGGAGGCCCATTCATTCGACATGTTTACGATTGTGTAATGAATTTGTAATTGTTTTGCGCGTGATTAAGCAGAATTTAGCGGTGAATCTTTAAAGGTTTTATTGTGTGTTGGTGGTCTTCTCCATCAGCCGCAGGATATAAAACGCTAGTGGCAGTTTCGCTGTCGAATGATGTAATGTGTCTGTTCTAAAGGTTAGACATCAAAGGAGCGATTGGTGAGAATTGTAATTTAGTAAGATAAAGGAGGAAGGAAATTATGGTATTCACCAATCTGAGCATACTTGTATGTACTTGTGAGTTTTTCATGTCTGAGTGTTTAAGCTTTTATAGTTAGCGAAATTTGTAAACATTTATATTTCAGTAACAGTATAAAATGACAAATATTCCGAAGATTATATACGCTACACCATAGACTGCGGTTCATAATGCCATGCATGACGTGCCAGTTGGTCTTAAGATAAGTGGACTTGGTTAAATAGGTTTTAGGATTTATTTTTGAGACCAAGCCTACAATTATGTCTGTAGCTTGTACGAACTGGAATAGTTCCATCTTTCTTTTCTGGAGATGTGCTTAGGTCTTTTGTGCCATTTGACCAATTTTATCTCCATAATGTTGTGGACACTGTACGAACTCATCGTTAAGTAACTAGACTTACCAAAAAACCCTTCAATTAGACCATTCTTGAGCATCCTGATGAGATTTGCAAACAGATAGTAGTTGCTAATTCATGCAATTATGCTATTGTCACCACTGACTTGTGACACAGTGCTTTGCCTTACTAAAGGATCACCTTTTTCTTCATCATTATTTTTCTTTGATTTCGTTCTTCAACCGATCCGAAAGTGTCACATAATATTCGCTATTCCATTTGTTTTCTTCTTTAAGATAACCGATGTACAGAATATCATGTTCATCCCAAAGTATACAGACCATAACCGTTTTCGGTTGCTTTTCAATAGGTCATTTCCGCTCAGTGGGATAGTCGATTCGATCCTAGAGCTTAGTAATGAAAACCGCGTAAAAAATTATTTTTGTTGCATTGAACTGCTCCAAACAGCTCTCCGAATTTGATATTTTGTTCCACTGTGAGCAAACACGATAAAAATTTTCTTTATACCCAAATTTTAAGCAAAAATGCACTGCATACACTGAATTTGTAAGATATTTTTGATATGTCAGTTATATTCTGTAACTTTACTTTATTATTCAGAACAATATTATTACTTTATTATCAAGAACAGTTTTCAGCATTTCTTTTTTCGATATTTTCTTGTATAAACTTTAGAAGTCCACTGCGTTCATAGTCAGAATCGGTGCCCGTACGATCTCGTTTAAAATCAGAAAATCGTCGTTAAATTGTTGTTTTCAAGAGAGAAGAATAGCCATAACATGTTTAAAGCTATTGCCGAGTTTCAGCGATATTTTTTCCCCATCAAAAAATAATCTTTGATCGCTACACGGAATACGTTTTTACCATTATATTCAACAAGCAAAAATAGCTTCACTTAAAGCGCTATAAATCAAACAAAACCGAAATGGGATAAAATATTGATAACCGACGTTTGAAGTTTATTACTTATTAAAAGAAGAGGGAGAGAGGGGTAACATCTGCGTGTTCTATTATATACAACAAGCAAAAATAGCTTCACTTAAAGCACTATAAATCAATTACAAATAACCGAAATATTGATAACCGACGTTTGAAGTTTGTTAATTATTAAAAGGAGAGAGGGGGAGAGAGAGGCAATATCCACGTGTCAGTCTCAGAATTTATTGATAGATGTGTTAGATCATACAAAACTCAGCATATTTGTGTTTGGTAGACGGCAATAATACAACGTTATTTGTTTCAAGTATTATACATATAGATGTGTGACCAACCGTGCCGCGATGGTTAATAAACGCGACTGTCGTTCGCGTAATCACAGGTTCAATTCCATATACAATCACCAATCATTATTTGAGCAGCGGTCATCTCGATGTATCTAAAGAACGCTTTGAGTAGTCGGGTAATCGACAAGTTTTGTAATTGCTTCTTCTTCGGAATCGTAGGTAATTCCGTTTAAGGAGTGTAAAATAAGAATGCGTGTAAGCTCACTGAATTTGAAAAGCTCACCAATGTCTCATTCATTAGCTGCAAGGGAATTTATTTATTTTTTGTATTTATTATATAGGGAGATTTTTTAATTGTAGTTTCGAAATCGAATAAAACACTCAAATTTGCTTCATATATAAAAAATTGGAATCGAAAAATTGGTTTTTGCCATTTAATTTCTAAAGATAATTTCATGTAAATGTTGTCCGCGGCTCCGTCTCAAAATGTCCATTCAAAAGGTCAAAATTTTCGTCACTTTTTTGAACATTTCGGCCTGTATTCCACTAATAACGCGTGGTATGTTATCCTGTAAAGCTTCAATAGTGTTCGGCTTGTCCACATAGACTAACGACTTGACATAACCCCACAAGAAATAATCAAGAGGCGTTAAATCGCAAGATCTTAGGGGCCAACTCACAGAGCCAAATTCATCCTCAACATATCCATTGTCTCACGAGCAGTGTGGCATGTTGCACCGTCCTGATGAAACCACATGTCAACCAAGTTCAACTCAGCCAATTGGGGCAAAAAAAATCGCGTATCACGGCTCGATATCGTTCGCCGTTGGCGGTAACATTTTGGACCGATGATGCCACCAGCCTATAAACCACACCAGACTGTCGTTTTTTCGGGATGCATCGATAATTCATGTATGGGATGTGGCTGTTCACCACTCCAAATGCGACAGTTTTGCTTGTTTACGTATCCGAATTGTTGATTCAGCAGGTCGATAATGACGACCATAAAATGGTCGTATCAAACGATGCACATTTGTCACAGAGCACGAATTTTGATAATAAATGTCAACTATTTGCAATCGTTGCTGGTTTGTTAGTTTTTCCATGATGAAATGGCAAAGTATACTGCACACTTTTCACTTTGACAGATGACGTTTGGACGCCACTACCAACCAGTGCTGCCAACCTGAAAAACTTAAATCTTAAAAAATCACCCTATAGTTTCAACTCTTTTTCCTTTCGATTTAACTCTATTAATAACATAAAATAAGTGAAATAATGTTAGCCTAGTAATTATGTGTAGATTTTGCATTACTTCGGACTAAGCAAACATTTTATAGTAGCTTCTTTTGTTAAACAGCGCAAAATCATGAGTATTTGTTAAGGACGGAGGCCTAAGAGTGTTACACATGAAATGGAGCGAAATGTCGGCGTCGTATAATCAATGGGCTGTATATATATATATATTATATATTATATTCCAAAGCTGATATAGTTAAGCGGGCCATGAGACAATGATTGCGTTGTCTGGATTTTATAGTCCAAATGATGGACAGATCAAAAAGTAACTGACTTTTCCCTGCTCTTTGCTGAGGAGCAGTTTAGAAATATTTTTTAAGCTTAAAGCCAAATGTATCGTCGAATGCCACTAAATTATCCCAATAATCGTAAAATGTGGACTGCTGTGTTTAGTGTTTTATTATGTCCTTACAGATATAGATTGTAGCATTGGATGATTTTAGAAAATTTCTGTATTAACATTGTTTATGAAAATTTCAAAAAATTTTAGAAAATTTTCATATTCAAAAAGAATATAATTCCACGACTTACTTTGAATTAGTTTAATACTTAATAAAGTAAAATACCATTTTGCGATTTCAACCCAAGTTTGCACTAAAAATACTACAATGCATTTGAGGTTTCATTTGAAGTTTGGTAAAACAGATTTGTTTGAGTGGAAAATACTGCGATGCATTTGAAACTTCGGTTGACATTTGATAATACAGAGTTGTTTTAAGGCGTCCTCAATCGGATTAAATAAAAACAACGCCTAGGACAAATCATTTAGTGAGATTAAAACAAAATCCACGATTTCCATTCCCACTTAATGTTTGTATTGTAGATGCTATTTTGGTTTGCAGTTACTGTCGATATAAGTTTAGTTTCAATGTTTATTTATTTTGTTTTAATATTCTCTTCACTGAAATGGAAATTGTAATTTAACATTTCTTTTATGTTTCAAAGCATTTAGCGCTGTCATCCGCGTGATTACGATAATACATTTTATAATGCTGCGCACAATATTTTTTACAAAGGCGCCAAAAGAAACGACCATTGTGGGCTGGGTCCGAAGCGTTTTGATTCAGGTGCGACAAAAAGTCATATCTATAAAAAGAATACATATGAAATTTTTTGCCGCAATCGTATTGGCGTTGATACAGTATACAAAAATATCACCACAAATATAGTCAAGTACATAAACACCGCCATGCAAATCGCCAATCGCCAAAAAAGTTTTGTAGTTGCCACGTTTAATGACAAATCGTCACAGATCTGGCGACACTGCTGAGGAGGAAATCTTAAGAGTTTTTGAAAGAAAACAAGTGGACAGGCTCAAATTTTAGCAGGCACCAAAAGTTGTGCCGAGCAGAATCTTATATTCAAATCACCCTGAATGGCGGCCTAGGGCGCCGTGCGAGAATATGCCGGTTAGTTGCAAAACATATCTTTCGCAAGGATAATGCCGGGTTATTAATTTTTCGATTTCAAAAACAAAGTCAAATAAAACACACCTAAAGCAATGGTTTCGGAGAAACTTCTATTTCATTATTATGGTTCGACCTTGCCATTATGTACGCCGAAATACAGTGTCTTTCAAATGACCGACTTTTGATTGGTTGGAGCAGTGGATCCTTTTGAAGTAGTTTTCTAAAAAATATGGCTTAATGAAACCTCCAGACCATAATGCGCATCAAACAGTCACTTTTTCCGGATGCAATGAATTTTCCACAATCACTTTTGGGTTCTCCGAGCCTCATATGCGACAATTTGGCTTGTTGACGTAACCACCGAGTGAAAAATGAGCTTCATCGCTGAAGAAAATTTTATTCGATTGAAAGCCTATGTTTGAATCACTATTTTTGTAGTATGTTTTAACTATTTTTATGTATTCTTCGG
Source organism: Philornis downsi (assembly GCA_019455685.1). Classification (NCBI taxonomy): domain Eukaryota; kingdom Metazoa; phylum Arthropoda; class Insecta; order Diptera; family Muscidae; genus Philornis; species Philornis downsi. The sequence goes on from JAHXMU010000018.1 coordinate 187,450, forward strand.
TTATTAAACGATTCATATTCGTAAATGGCAAACCTTTCACTAAATAAATAACACTTCAGATGACAGGTATTTATCAGCTGCTAACCTTGCCGGACCGGTAGTCTTGAAACCACTAAATGGATTTTCTTTTTCAATATACTCTCCAGTGAAGTTATTTTCAGTAATCGCGTTTACAATTTGAGCAGTTCGATTAAGAAATTTATGAACCGTAACATTTTCTTTTCATATCTATCAATTTTTATCGTATACTGTTCTTGATAGACCAGTTAAGATCCAACTCATACCCAACTTGGTATGGGCGTCAGAATATATATCTATATAACATATCAAATTAGTTATTAACGAATAAATGTTAGGACTGTAGAATAAATATTGGAAAATTCCCATTTTTCAGAGCTACGTTCCGTCCACGTATGCCTAAATTTTCTTTTACCGAAATGATGAATAGCAACGAATCATATTGAGAAGCAAATTGACTATTAGAATTGACTACCGGAATCAAAATTATACATAGTTTTTTATACGATTCAGCAATCAGAACCAACCTAGTAAAAAGTGTATCTAAGGAAGCGAATATTCATCACAACTTGTGATAGTGAAGTGGTGAAAAATTGCATAATCACCAATGAAATTTATTTAATTTAATAGATTTGTCGTAGGAGGGAAGCGCTATTTTATGATGTTTCTTCTCTTTATATCCATGAGTGACATGGATGTAATGGAAATTCAAATCAAATTTTCATCATTCAAAGAATTGATTTTTATTGTACTCAGTTGTCAGTTTCTTAAAAAAAACTGGATACAAAAATGTGTGTGCTTTATTTGGTGTCTGGCGAGCAACAGAAACCGAATGCTGTCACAAATGTGTTTTCTTATTAGGATTATCTATCCGTTGAATCCTCCCCCTAGCGGATACTAAATTCTTTTTTTAGCTATATCAAATGACTTTAGTTCCTGTTAAAAGTCTTTTGTTGATATTTTGGTATAATCAAATAATATTTGAAAAATCGAATTGACGTAACTAAAAGTGCTGTTTTATTTAGGTTAATTGCATGTTTAAGTTATAATTAAGTTATTTCATGTATTGTGAGTAATATGAAATTATGTTAATGTAATCGTTTACACTAATTTTGCTGGCCTTGAAGTGATCGCTTAATCGGTTAGTTGTTGATTTTGCGATGTATAATTGGCATGAAGCTATTAACTTAAATGATTTAAGTTAAAATACGTGATTCTAATAGAAGTTACACGTTAAGGCATTCACTAAAATCAAAGCAAAGTAAATTAAGATGAAAGTTAAGTTCTTTACAGATCAAGTTATGTGAATAGAAACGATGGAAGCAATAATACGTTTGTTAACCAAGAAATACGTCATATTCTTATAAGCAATCAATATTTTTTATCTAGAATATTTGGTGATTTCCAATATTCCATCCTTCACATCACATAAAATTATGCTTTAGCTTCAGCAGTTTCCAATCAAAAATTAATTGACAGCTTAAATTTGTCTAGTTATTTATTTATACAATTTCTGGCGGAAAATCTTATTATTACAAATTACTTGAAACGATGGTGGAGTTTATGTAATATAATTTGTAGTAAAAAGAAATCCATTATTTCGCATAGCATTAAAGGATTTATGTAGCAAAGTTAGCATTACCTAATTTTGTCAAATATGCATCGTTTTATTTAATAATTTTTCTAACCGTCAATAGTGGCTTGAAGATCGTTTGCGCCAACTCACCTTGATTCTACCGCCATCGTGTAAATCTAGTTTCTATAATCAGTCACCGTCCGATTCAGAAATGGGTCAATTTTGTTACGGTTCACCAGCGATGAATTTTCGTCCATGAGGGTTTTTTGCGCAAACTCTAGTGGCAACCATTCATTGAGCATAATTTTGTATTTGGCCTTATTCCAGTGGTTCCAAACGGTTTTTTGTGTAAAGTTTAGCTCCTGGGTAATCGAAACAGTGGTGGTCCTACCTAGAGATTTTCATTATTGTATTGACACTTTTAACAATTGATCTTTAAGAACATTGTGCATCTTTAACATCAAAATTACTGTAAGGAAATCGACGAAATCAAAATTGGTCATGATTGACTGTTACAGTATCAGGACTATGAATACTATTCACTTTTTCAGCCGTCTTCCTTGTGTTTCCGCCTTTGTTGAAAAATTACCGTAAAATATGGTCTATTTTCTCTTTGCTGGCATATATCTTCAATAATCTCTCAAACAATACCGAGTTAAGGTCATAAAAACTCTCTGACCCGTTTCTAAGTACAAAACCGTATCTTTCTATCGCCACTCTTGCGTAACCATATCGCTCTTATACAACACGAGACACAAATTACTAAAGCCATCTATCGGAAAAATAATGCATTTCTTTTTACTACTAAAAAGCAAATTAATTTAAACGAATAACCTTTATCATCATACAAAATAAATAATTCTTATATTTAATATATTTCAATAATAATTTTGGCTATCAACTCATTCATCGTATTGCAGATCGGACTTTATATAGTCCCAAAGGAAAAATTCTACAGGCAGCAATTAAATTGTTTCTCTGGCTGTATGACATGTGGCGCCATCTTGTTGAAACCACAATGTCCTCCACATTCATTTCTTCAATTCTGGGCACGAAAAAACTGGTTATCATTTTACGATACCGAACACCATTGACTGTTTGCGCTTGACGTGCCTCATTTTCATAAAGAAAGGTCCAATGATTCCTCCAGCCCAAAATCCACATCACACAGTGACACGTTGAGGATGCATTTGCTTCTCGTGAATCGTTTGAGGATTTTCCTCACCACAAATGCGACAATTCTGCCTATTGACGAAGCCATCAAGATAGAAATGGGCCTCGTCACTGAAGATGATTGAACTTTGTATGCATGAAGATGCAAATCTTGCATCAAAATTCGTTACATAGTGGATTTGAAGACATCAATTTGCTGAGCTCGGTGTCGAATTGAGGTGGATGGAGTTTAAACGACATCATCACGTACAGCTTTGACATTTTCGGTCGATCGACCTGGTCGAAGGCGCGTTGTTATCTTTAAATCACTAACAGACCCAGTTTTGGCAAATTTATCCATTAATCTCTTTACAGTTGACTCTTTTGGAGCATTATTGTGACCCCAAATTGATTGCAATTTGCGAACTGTAACCGCAAAACTTTCACCATTTTGGTAAAACAATTTCACAATGAGAATGCATTTTTACTAACCTCGTACCATCTACTAGCAAATAATAACAATTGTTCAAATGTCAAACAATGACACTTTGAATGGCGCCAAATTTAAATCTTGCGTTCTTGTTGGGACACCCTTTATAAATGTTGAATCTTGCTGGAGATTTTAATGCCGTGATTTTATAAACTCAAGTTATCTTGGTTTGGATAATTCTTCGTATGCATAGATTTTGTGCACTAATAAACCTATTTTTAAGACAGTTGCTAGTATTTTAAATCGATTACAAATGCCATAATCGTCTCTTATATGATGAAATTTCAAAATAATTATTTGAAATTGAGTGTGGCCTTCCAAAAACGTTATCAGATTGCATTATATATTGTAATTTTTTGAACATCCTACACTCCTTTGCTAGTGTGGAAGTAATTTTACTAAGTCAATACATCCTATTAAAAGTTATTCTAATCTGACCTTCAAAGATATGTCTATTCTACACGCCATCTGTTGTTCGTTTTGAAATGTATACAAGTAACTCTTGATTGTTATTGTGAGAAATTTCTGCAATATATTGCTAACTATAAGGTGAACTCAATGTTTGTGTGTTACGTATTATCTCTTATATCGTTCATTTGGTTGTAACGAAATTTTGTTAAGTTATTACTCAGCTGGCTGGTTTGGTTAATGTGCGAGAGTTGAAGAGCTAAATATTTCGTTAAATGTAATTTTTGTATATGACATAGGTACGCTAATCAAATACTGTCAATAGTTTTATAATGTGGTACTCATTGGGTGTTCCTAATAATTGCACACATTTTCTTATATAATAAATATGTTTGTATTTTCTCTAGTATATTCAATTTTTTATTAATCGAATACTTGAAAACCGAATTTTGAAAAAAACATTTTTTCGGATTACTTAAAAATAATAGCGGCGAATAGTACCGCATTTTCAGAACTAACCTAGCAAAAAGTGCATTTAAAGAAGCGAATATTCATCACAACTTGTGCTAGGGAAGTGGTGAGAAATTGCGTAATCACCAAAGAAATTAACATAGATTTGTCATAGGAGGGAAACACTATTTTATGATACGTCTTCCCTTTATATTCATGAGTGACGTGAATGTAGTGGAAATTCAAATAAAATTTTTAATATTCAAAGAATTGTCATTATTATTGAATTGAGGGTAGTACAACCCTTACTGTGATTCTATTTATATTAAAAGTCAGTTTCTTAAAATAACTGGACACAAAAATGTGTACGAGTATGATTTATTTGGTCTCTGAGTGTTTGTAGTTTTTACAAATAGTATGACAAACTTAGCACATTGACCTTAATATAAAGGAGGACAAATAATTTGTTTTCAACCAAAAATTTCAAAACAAGCCTCTTTAAGCCAACTACCAAAAATTAATTCTTTAGAGCACATTGTGTTCTTTAAAAAATAGTTTTTAGAGTACTTCATTCGAACGTAGTTTGCTTGAAATCATAAATGAAAAGAAAACCATTTCTTTAAGCACTTCACTATGGTGGTTTTGGAAGTGGTGCAAATCTGCTTCGTTGGAAGCGATAAATATGCATGGATTGCATCTTTAGAAGTGGTGAAAATTAAACTCTTTTTGAATGACTTCCACTTTTTTTTTGCCGGGAATGTCTTTTAAATAATACTCTTCATTCGGGCTATGTGTTGCCGTGATGAAATTTCTGAACAAAGCCATTACTCGTATAAACTGTTTAAATAAAATTCATACTAAAAAAATTACATATATCGTGAATCATCACATATATCGCTGAGAGTATTTGAAATTTAAATTTGGCAGTGTAAAGTTTGTTGTCCTGATAGATTTGATAGGACCTTCGTAGAGGATTTTCGATGCGTTAAAGGTTTTATTTTTCAAATATTGACCCGATTAGTGGGAGCTTTACAAGCGCCTCATTTTTTAAATAGCTTTCATGAATATTTCTCCTCTTTAATTTGTTACATTTCCGACAAGAATTTAATATATACAATTGTTGTTTTATTTGCAGGAATATATTTTCAGATCTGTGAGTTCTGTTTTCCTAAGAATATTTTCGTATATGTACACTGGAAATTTTTAAGGTAAGAGACTTAATGTTCACACTTCATATCGAATACGCTTTCTTTTATGGAAATTGTTTTGGAATTTGGAGGGTGTTTTCGATGCGCCCACTTACGTGACGTTCAGTAGGTGCATCGTCCCTGTAGACCGCAATGCACGGTATCGAGTACCGGACCGCCGAATATACGGCGTCCAAGCAACATTGTGCTTTTATACTTGCTTTTAAGATTGCTATGCCACTGCATCGGATACAGGTGTTGGGGCTGCCGATAAGTTCGAAAACAAAGTCTTTTGCGCCTCATGAATGAAATATGGGAGAGCTCTTTATATTAAGTGAGCTTAACTTATTCGATGGGACCTGTAGTTTAATGATGACTCCGCTAATCAGACTTGTCAATTACTCGACTATTCGAAGTTTTCGTCAGATACATCGTGGTGACCGTCGCTCAACTAATGGTATATGGTTCTATGCGGTATTGAATCCAGGGTCATGCGAACGATAGTCGTGCGTACTAACCATCGCGCAACTATCATTTACAAGAACTAGTAGGCTGGCATATAAGTTGGCTCTCTATAGCAGTTGTCTATACCTATCTATTGACAGCATCCTATTTAGATTACTCGAGTGTGGGTCCTCGGATGTCACATGCCATTACCAGGGGGTACTTGACCTATAGTCGTATGACTTTCTTGGGAAATTCTACATTGGGGTCTGTTTTTGGTTATTCTTGGTGTTATCAATATTGATTATTGTAAATCTTAGCGAACCATCATTGGCGATTTCTTAACAGCGATTACATTCGCAAATACTGAAAACAAAAATATTCTTTTATCAAGACAATAAACATGCCTTGTTCGCATCCATCATATTTACCAAATTTAGCTGCTTGCAACTATTCTATTTTATTTCCCCACCTGAAGAAATGGTTGGAAGGAAGGAATTAGATTTATGACTAGAGAACAATCGGCGTGAGAAATGATGCCGGCAGAAATATTTTGCTCAAAGTTTAGCAATAAACAGCTGAAAGCTATTCTTCAGAAAACGAAATTGATTTTACATGCGAACAGCATCTGGCGGAATTTGGATGAAGATTTTGCCTTATAAGATATATTGTCAGAAGAAGGGGGAGTGCAGCTGGATTTGTGGTATCGAAAGATTTTAAGTTTCCCTTATAAGAAATATTTTCAGAGGAAGGAGGAGGAGGAGGTATCGAAAGTTTAAAAAAAAGTCAAGCAGTTGAATACATAAATTTGCAGATTGTCATCGTGGTGAAGACATTCGAGTCAGGCAATGGAAGCCGCGATATCGATGGTACATTTAATACTCCTTGCTGGCTGGAAATTTGCTCGATGTGTCTTCAGTTTATTTATATCCGATTAATTAATAATGAGGTTAATAAAGCTTACCGGTTATATTCCATCACTAAGTCTGAAGCAATTAATAAATGTTTAGGCTGAGTTAAGTTCATTTAGTCTGAAAATTTTCAAACGTCTTTCTTGAACCATGTGAAATTTCATGGGAAATTCGCTTAAGCCAAAGGTGCCCTTTCAAGGACTTTTAATAACACCACTATAATCCAGCCACTGTAGAAGTTGTTGTTGACAACATGAGAATCCACAAGCAATGCGAATACCGATCAACACCTGTGACAATTACAGCTTTTTTGTTGCCCTTAAAAATATTTATGCCGTTTCAGAATTTATTGCACGAAAAAAATACACCAATCTAAGAACAGCTGTAAACATAATCTCAGACGTCATGTAATGAAGTCTTATAAAAATCTTAATATTTTGCAGCTTTTTGTAGCAAATGTTGCAAATTCATGTTACAAAACTATTGTAGTGTAAAACGAAATGAAAAAAAAGAAAAAAGAAAAAAACAGAACACTAACTTGCAACTTGAGAAACTGCAGACATTCAATAACCAATCAGCAGCGATTTGAAGTGATTCCCACCACAATCAACCATTGGTGCAGGAGATTGCAGTTAAAATACAACAGAAATCCAAAAAGAAATAAGAAATATAAAGGAATAAAAGCCTGAAGGTTGGACGGACATATAGAGCACGTGCTCTGGTGGATGGTTGAGCGAACAAACAGCATAGCATCAGTCTATATGGGAATAAGTAAAATGCCAACACACTCAGAAAGGCAGTAGAGGGGTCAAAAGCAACCACAAGGAGCCCATGAGGCAGCACAAAAAAGTCTAAATACCCACACACTCACAGCCAACGTTAGCCAAACGATATCGTATTAAAAGTGGCAACATAAAAACGAGTTATTGTCATACTCTCTCTCGCTCTATTTCACATTCACAGCCATTTGTTGGCACAAGAATGCAAAGGAGAGCAATATCTAAGGGTTTACCTGTATGTGCAATATGCAATACCTGCTGTGGTGGAATCGGGCAAATTTACCACTGTCAGCAGAGGTATAAATACCGGCATCAGGACTCTGATTAAAATAGAAACGCACTTGAGTTGCAAGGAATAACAACGCATAAATAATCTACAAATTTTCCACAATCGCCGAACAAACGCGTTTTGAAATTTATTCGTATTCACTGAGAAGCAACGAAATATCCTAAGATGTCGTCCAACGAAGTTTATCGTTATTACTACAAAACCTCTGAGGATTTACAAGCATTCAAAGTTAACACCAGTGAACCTTATTTTAATCCTATGGCTGCCTATAACCCACCGAATTTGGCTCAACAGAATCCTCATCATTTGCCTCAACACTATCAAAATGGTTTAATGGTCAATACCGCGCCTACCTCGGGGAGTTATGTAAATGCCAATGGGTTTTTGGCCTACGAACAGGCATCCTCGGATGGTTGGTTAACATCTTCGCCGGCCTCCCATCGATCGGAGAGTCCAGAATTTGTAGATCTCAATGTGATCTATAACAATTCCCTGCAAGCGGCACAGACGATGCAATACCCCATTCTAGTCCCACAACAACTAAATTCGGCACATCAACAAATCTCCTCCATAGCGGTGGAACCTTCCACAGTCATCTCTAGCACTCCCATGGGATCCTCGAATGTGGGTACCTGTAAGACAGTCACCAAACCTAAACGCTCCTACAATCGCAAACCAAAAACTCAAGCTCTAGCAGTTAATCCAACAACTGTCACTGCGTCGTCAACTACAGCCGCCACATCCATCACTCAAGATACTCCTGAGACTCATCAAGTTTATTCCGAAGATTTCCAACAATTTGTGGATTTCGATCATACCGGCCTCTTTGATGACAGTGTCGATGCCGATGACCATATGATGTTCTTTGGCAATGATGGCAGCTCTTCGTCCCAGGATGATTTCGATGCCAGCAATTCCTTCGATCTTAATGGCGAAGACGGCGATGAATCACCCAATACTTTAGCGGAGTCTGGTGGTTCCTCAGGCCAAACCGGTGGCAAAAGACGTCGTGGCAAGCAAATCTCCCCCGTTGTCAAGCGAAAACGCCGTTTGGCGGCCAATGCCCGCGAACGACGTCGCATGCAAAATCTCAATCAAGCTTTCGATCGTCTGCGCCAATATTTGCCCTGCCTGGGCAATGATCGCCAATTATCGAAACATGAAACATTACAAATGGCCCAGACCTATATCTCTGCCTTGGGCGATTTATTGCGTTAAGTCTGGATTCATTGATGAGAAGAAGGATCGAAATTCGAGTTGAGCTCGTGCCAAAGTTTGTACCTTATAAACACAATTATCCTGCCTCAAAATGTTGCTGTTGTATTATAGATTTCGAGCTCTACTCTATGCAGTGGTCGAAATTCTTTGTTGTAAATTATTATAGTATTGTTAATTGTAAGTTTAAATTTTAATTTGTAGTCTAATTTCAAATCGGAGGACATGTTTATTTTGATAAGTTTTTAGTTTCATAAGAAAAAAAAGGAAGACAAACATTATCTGAATTAGTTCAAATATACTTTTATGAAAGAAAAAAAAATTGTAAGATGTTGTTTTTGCAAGTGCATTTATTTAAGTTTAGTTTGTTTTTATCAGTTTTTGGCGTACAAATTTAAATTTCATATAAATTTCTTAGGATTTTCTGCAATGAAATTCCACAAATGGGATCTGGAAAACTGCTTACATTCGGTGAGATTATTCTGGACTCTCTGAAAGCAACGTTTAATGATGATTCTGAATATCACTTTGAGAGGCTTTAACTAGACTTTTACTAGAAATGGCCTAAACTGTGACTGTCGCCTAAAGAAAAATGTGCAATTTGTTGGGGATCGTATCCACGATTGCCAGGCATGCTAAGACATCGTGTCTCATTCGGTGGTATGATATCGCCAAAACTTCATTTCTCTATTTCTCGAATGCTGGCACTACCTTCCATATTTATTCAAACGAAGATGCATAATATAATTGGGATAACTTGTGCTAGAGACTTTCAAATCGCCATGCATCGCCAACTCCTGCGCCAATCATCGAGTTAATTGCCAAATATGTTTGACAAAGGCATTTGGCATTTGAGAAGATACTCAAATTGTATAATATAACCTAGACAATGGAAACGCCGGATGGCATTGATGCATTTTTTAACTATCGATAAATGTAATGTGGTGTAAATATCACCATTTGGCCCACCCAGGACCATAATTCTAAGTGTTGTATGTATCTCTTTAATACATTTATTAAGAGTTTCTTACACTTTGGCCTTGTTTACTCATTTTTTTTTCGTCACATCAAATTTGGATAGTGTTTTAGAGACCTGGTTTTTTCAACATAGTCTTGGGACGCCCCTTGAGTTCATCGGCGAACAACTTTTTCGTATCGGGAGTATTTTTGGTTCATGTGCACAATATGGTGAATATGATCCAGCGCAATCGCTGTATTTTGATGTAAAGGGTGATTTCTTAATCGTAGTTTTTTTTTTTTAATCGAATAAAACACTCAAATTTGCATCATATATTAAAATTTTATTGGAATCGATGAATTGGCCTTTGCCATTTCATTCTTAAAGATAATTTCATGTAAATGTTGTCCGCGGCTCCGTCTCAAAATGTCCATTCAGAAGATCAAATTTTTCGCTACTGTTTCGAGCATTTCGGTCTGTATTCCAGGAATAACGCGTGTTATGTTATCCTGTAAGACTTCAATAGTGTCGGCTTGTCCACATAGACTAACGACTTGACATAACCCCACACGAAATAATCAAGAGGCGTTAAATCGCAAGATCTTTGGGGCCAACTCACAGTGCCAAATCGAGAGATAAGCTGCTCACCAAATTCATCCCTCAACATATTCATTGTTTCACGAGCAGTGTGTCATGTTGCACCGTCCTGATGAAACTACATGTCTACTAAGTTCAACTCAGGCAATTGGGGCAAAAAAAGAATTCCTTGAGTAACACATGCCCAATCGCTAAGAACGGTGACGAATTGACATTTCACGATCGCCATTAACACTGGTCGCTACGACTGCAATATTTTCTTTGGTAGGCAACAGCACGAATTGTTGATTCAGCAGGTCGATTATGACGACCATAAAATGCTCGTTCCGAACGATGCACATTCGTCACAGAGCACGAATTTTGATAATAAATTTCAACGATTTCCAATCGTTGCTCGTTTGTTAGTCTTTCCATGATGAAATGGCAAAGTATACTGCACACTTTTCACTTTGACAGATGACGTTTGGACGCCATTACCAACCAGTTCTGCCAACCTGAAAGACTTAAATCTTAAGAAATCACCCTATAATTGATCATTCCGACATCGGCGAAGCTATTTCTTGTAGAATACTCGATGTCTTAAAATAGTAAAATCTGAATTAAGCCGTTTTTCCTTATAAGCACAGTGATTTAATATAGCACATATTTAACATCCTTTGGATTTCGAAACAACCGTATTATGAGGACGATCCCAAAACTAGTCGACTTGACGTATGAAAACTGAAAGTCTCATAAAACATTTGTTTAACGTTTCCAAGCGCCACGTTGTTTACTATTTTTATTTGAGTCATCAAAAGTAAACGATCTCAGTGAATTTGTAAACATGGAAAAAATTGGTCACCGTTATGTTATTCAATATTTCCAATTGAAAGGTATCAGTCCAAGAAATATTAAAGTCGAGCCTTATTCTACTCGGGGGTATTTTGTTCCTTCGTTTACGACTATAAAATATTGGATAGCAGAATTTAAACGAGGCCGTACAAGCTGCCAAGACAAATACTGTAGTGGTCGATCAAGTGAGGTGTCCACGCAAGACACGGTTAAGAAAATCCATAAAATGGTATTGGATAACCGTCGGTTGAAAGTGCGAGAGCTACCTGGAATGATAAGCAGTTCAAAAATTGCTACACATCGTATATTGACGGAAGATTTGAAGATAAGAAAGCTGTGCGCAATATGGGTGTCGAGCTTGTTCTCAATAGAGCAAAGACAGCGTCGTGAATGTTTCAGTAGAGTGTTTGGGGCTATTTTACCGCAATAAAGCCTAATTTTTGAGTCGATTTATAACCATGGATGAGACATGGGTCCATTATTTCACACCTGGGACAAAGGAACAGTCAAAGCAGTGGACTGGAATTGGAAAATCTTGTCCAAAGAAGGCGAAGACTGTTCCATCTGCAGGTAAGGTCATGGCGTTTGTTGTTTGGAATGCGCATAAGATTATTTTTATTGATTGCCTTCAAAAACGAAAAATCATCAACGGATTATGATAATATATTGGAGCATTTAGATGATGAAATTGTGGGAAAAAGGCTGCATTTGGCGAAAAAGAAAGTGCTGTTTATACATCCACTATTGCGTTGGCCAAAGTTGATGAATTAATGTTCCAATTGCTTCATCCGCAACTTATTCGACAAATGTAACTTCCTCATATTATTTCCTATTTCCAAAACCAAAAAGGTTCGGTGGTAAAGGATTTGCCACCAATGAAGAGGTGGGGTCAACGGTTGATGCCTATTTTAAGGTGTTTAACAGTTCTTACTATTAACAGGGTGTAGAAGCTATTGGAAAAGTGTATCGAGCTAAAAGGATATTATGTTCAAAAATAAAGAACATTTTTCCGATAATGAGCAAAACAAACTTTAACAAAAGTTACATGTTACCTTAGTGCACTGATATTGACATCACTGATTGGAAACTAATGTCACAACAAGAAGGGGTCAGCCTGACTGTTTGTGTTAATTACCAGAGAATTTACTTTTCTAGGACGTCATGTCAGCATAGAGTAAATAATTTTGAGTAATTTTGTCTACCTTGACTCCACTTTTAAAAAATTTTAAAATTCCGGCCTCGAAATTAAGGGAAGAGTTTTGCTGCCAAATAAGTGCTAGGACTGGGTAACGGAGATCAAAATTCGTACCCGACATTAACTCTATCTCTCTTGCTGTACAGCGCAGAAACCAGAGTAATCTATGCTGGAAGTTTTCGATAGAAAATTATTTCACATATTATATGGGCTGATTGTCGTTAATCTAGAGCATCGGTGCCGTAGGAATGTTGAGCTTAATGAGCCATATAAAGGCAAAGTGCGATACGGATGAATCAAAATACTCAGCACGAATAGATTTCTGTAATGAGATTCATGGCATTCGTAGGAGTAGCTCCCTGAGAAGCTATGATAGTGTTTACAATCATTTTCTAATTGCCACGCAAAACCGATAATAAAGAGCTATCAATTTTTCGGTTTCAAAAATAAAGTTAAAGAAAACACACATAAGGTTATGATTTCGATGAAACTTTTATATCATTATAATGCTTGGGCCTTGCCATTATGTACGATATACCTATACAATGTCATTTAAGTAACCGTCTCTGTATTGGTCGCAGCTGTGGATCATTTTGAGGTAGTTTTCGACCACTTTTTCGGACATTTCGGGCCATATCTCGGCGATAACTCAACAAATATTGGATTTTTTCGGGGATTATTTGAGTAAATAGGGCCTTTGATGTAGCCCCAAAACAAAGTCTAACGGCGTCAAATCGCATGGCCAATTGACGTCGCCAAAACGTGAAATTACACTTCCTAGAAACTTCTCGTGCAATAAAGCCAAAAGCGGTCGTGTTGTGTGGCTTGTGGCACCGTCTTGCTGAAACCACATGTCGTCCAGTTCACAATCTTCATTTCCAGGAAAAAAAAGTTGGTTATAATACGGTCATAGCGCTCTGGATTGATGGTAACAGTTCCTCCAGCGTTATTTTCAAAATAATACAATGACACAATGACGCAGTGACACCTCCAGACCATAATGCGCACCAAACAATCAGTTTTTCCAAAGGCAATGTCTTTTCCACAATCACTTCTGGATTCTCTGAGCTAATTTTCCCCGACGATTTTGCTTGCTGACGTAACAGAGAATGAGCTTCATCGCTGACAAAAAATTTTGTTCAAAAAATCATCATCAAAAGCCTGTTGCTGTAGCACCCAATCAGCATATCTTCGGCGTTGTGAATGGTCAGCCGGCTTTAATTGTTGCGTGAGTTGAACTCTATATCGATGGAGGAGCAAATCCGAATGCCAAATACACCATAATGAGCCGTAAGATAGATCCATTCGACAAATTTGGATTATCCGCCACACTTTCACTAACAGAAACGACATTTTCGGCAGAGCGTACATTGTGACGATACACAGGCCTGACCACATCTGTAACGCTTCCACTCTCTTCAAACTTAGTTATAATTTTGTCGATTTTTTGCACAATAAGTCGATTACGACGATCATAATCATCCTGAAATGCACGAAATGTGACCACGTTTAAATCGCCACTTTTGTAGTAAGTTTCAACTATTTGTACGCGTTCTTCGGTTATTAAACGACCCATATTTGAAAATTAAAAACCTTGCGCTAAATAAATAACACTTCAGATGACAGGTATTTAACAACCGACGGTCTTGCCAGACCGGTAGTTTTAAAACCATTAAATGATAACCTTTTATATTTGATTACAATTGCCTTGGGAATAAATAAGTAAGTTTGAAATCATCAATATCTCTTTATTTATTTTTCAATATCCTTTTTTAATTTCCAAAATTCGTCCTGGTTTACGCAATGTCATGATGAAAATGATGAACGATTTCTAACATTGATAGTTTTATCACTTTCTCTTTTTCTTATTGTATGTTTATGCCTTCATCGACATCGACATTTGATTGTTTATTTCTTTTGTTTTTTTTTTT
>JAHXMU010000018.1:201890-212884 GCA_019455685.1 Philornis downsi
CAACGCCTTGCAAAAGACTAGCCAGAAAATCTCACAAAACAAATAAAATTCGTCAAATGTCTAAACAGAGGTGGAGCCCTCTGGAAGCTCTTTCTTTTGAGCTCTTGACCCATTGATGGAGACCAATACTGTGCCAATAATTACTCGTACACCTCAAGCGGCGGCGGCGTTGATGACGGTGAGACGAGTGATGATAGTGATGTTTCTGCCAAATTAAGTTAAATAATTCTACTTGAGGATGAACTTCACACAGGCAAGAGTGGCTGTCTTTTTGCCTCATCCTTCAGGTTTGCAGGCTCCTTTGGTTTAGCCGGCCGCACTCCTTAAGCGGGTGAGTTGCCGACTTGTTATGTTGACCTAAACTTAACGCGATCAATAACTCTTAACGTTTCAAGTTCGATTGAGGTGGGGGTTCAGCGTACTATTAAGATGTGTTGTGTTCTGTTGAGTTTTGTTTGCGTTCTGTGCGGATTTGTCTGTGTTTCCAGATTGTCCAAGGGGGATAAGCTGCTGAAAATTGCCTGGTCTTTGTGTCGATGTGGTTTTCCTGTTGCTCACTTTTGTTCATTCATTCATAACTGTTTGCTTAAAGGTTTCGTAGTATTGAGGATTTGATCGCGGATAACATTGAGGTAATCCCTCGGGTAGATAGGATGACCAAATGCAGCAGCAGCAAATCCAATTTGTCCAATATGTGGTAATCGGCAAAAAGGTGATCAACGTGTTATTGTTTCTGAGGATGCTGTGGAGATGCTGATTTTTTATATGTTGAGGGGATTAATTTGACATCACTGTCGCGCATTTATGGGAATCGCTTAATTCGTCTTCGATTTTAAGTTCCCACTTTGGTGCCCTACAATCTGTGATAGGGGAAAAGGATATGAGAATGACGATATTGATATATTGCGCTGATTTCCGAGATTAGCAATATCGCAAAAAAAGGGAAGCAAAATAGACGATGGTTTATGTTTTAAACATTTAATCGATTACATTTAACCATTTGTTGTAATATTTTCACTTTTATTGGCAAATATTCATTTGGTGAATTTGTCCCAGTTTGAACTTTGATCTCGAATTATAGTTCGAGTGTCATCAACATGTCAAATATTGTAATTTTTTTTACCTTCCGGCTGGAAGAAATTATATAAACATTGTTTACGTTGAGACTTCTTCATTTCAGAATTATAGAAACTGAAAGATGTAACTGGTCACCATGAATTACATACATACATAAATCTTGACCGAGTTTACGGAAACTGAACATTTTTTTCATGCTCAAATAACACAATAGAACATAAAGAGATAAGAGAATGTTCAGATGATTTGACAAAGATCTTCTTATTTTTATTCACACGGATTTTCCCTGACTTTTACAAAAGTTTCCGAAAATCTCAAGCGATATTTTAATATACTCGTATTGATCGTACCGGTTAACACAACAAAACACAAACAATAAGAGAACAACTGCAGATGATTTGGAGAAATGCTTGACATTAACGCAGAAAAATAGTGCGGGATTGGAAATTCCATATTCTTTTTATGGCTTAATTAAATATGGTATGAAGAACGTCGCTTAGAATCTGAGGGCAAGGCTTTAGTGTAGAAGCAGCATTGTAGCACTGTAATCTATATCGATAATCTGTGTCGGTAAAGGTAAGAGAAGGGAGACGAACCAAATATTCAAATATAAGAAATAACAGACAAAAGAAAGAGAAAAGATAGTCCCGAAGATGTCTGAACAAAGGTAAATTCCAAAAATGTCTAATATGGGCTTAATAGTAGAGGAGGGGGCCCAAACCTTGCCAGCAAAATTTTCGATTACAAAGCACCACTTGCGGAAGGCCTTGTAGTGGTAAAAAACGAGTTCTACTTTCCGTTCTATAATCGATTATTTGTGTTCGAGTTCGTTCCAAAACTAACCGGTTATATGAAGCAAAAGTAGAACATAAACGTCGGTTATTTGGTAACGTTTCTAAAATACATATCATAATTTGGCGAATTGTTCCAGTAAAGACAGTTCGTCTCATTTGGATATTACAAAGCAATATTTTGGAGTTTTTGTCTTGGGCGATCCCAATTATATGAAAACGCGAGCATCAACAATGTAATTAAACTATATACGCTCCTGTAATTACATTAGGTTCGTAGCTACCATTATCGGGAATAATACGGGGAAATTTTTTGATAGAAACTGTGTTCTCGGTAGGTGGGATTACGCTCCGTTCGACAAAATATATACGCCCTTAGCATGTTAAATATTTTCTAAGATATTTTTATTACTGCTGGAAATGATTATGAGGATAGCTGCAGTTAACACGTCTGGTACCATCTTCAACAAAAGCCATATGTTACTCGCATCAGTAGATGACATAGACATTATTAAAAAAACTGCGAGATGTTACTGCAGCCTTCTCAAGCATCGAGAATGAAGCAGCGAAAATGGGTCTAGGGTAAACGAAGTGTACTCGTTTGGGACGCCATGTGAACGTTGACAACCATAATTTGAAGTGGTGGGAGAATTCATCTACATCGGTTTCGCTGAAAACAAAACGAATGATGTCAGCATGGAGAAAAAAAGGAGAGTATTGCTTGCTAACAGATGTTACTATGGGCTAAGCAAGCAATTCAATGACAAAGTCCTCTCAACAAACAAAAATCCGATTGTACCAGACGTTGGTTCTACCTGTCTTGTTATATGGCGCAGAATCCTAGGTTATGACGCAAGCGGATGAATCAGTACTGGCAGTTTTCGAGAGGAAAATACTCCGGAAGCGGAGAGTACCGGCTTCGTGTGAACAATGAGCTGTATGAGCTATATGCCAACAATGACGTGGTCAAACGCATTAATTTACAGCAATTTCTTTCGCTCGGTCATGTTGTGCGAATGGACCCAAATGCTCCGACACGGAAAGTTTTCGACAACGAACTCGATGGACGGCGCAGAAGAGGGCGACCAAAACTCCATTGGAAGAACCAGGCTTTTGAAATGCTATCAAAACTTGGTGTGATGAATGTGAGGAAAAACGCAGAAGATCGAAGTGCTTGGAATTATTTTCTACGGGCGGCGTATAATAGATAAGGATGTCTATTCCAGTTGTCACCTAAGAAGAAGAACATTTTTATTATTGACAAATACTTTTTGGCTTCACAGAATATGTTTTACAACAAGTTATGCTTAATCGGTCGTTACCTAAGAAACTGCTCCAGAATATATGGCAATAAGTTCTACAAAATTTTGCTGGGTTATATAAAGTCAATGATGACAACTTGATCACACCGATTGCACTAAATTGCCGCTGGCGCTGTGTCAATAATTATTATTTTCTACGCGCGATTTCTGTAAACGCAACTCTGATCAATGACAGGGACGTTAGCAGGTTACGTCGTGTGTTTTGAATAGGCGACCAAGTGTGCACCCATCTCATTGAACCTAATTGAACTTTATCAATTTTTATTTATTTATCGGAACCTTGATAGCGGCAAACTCTCGAAAGACCCAATGGAAACGAATCAACACGTGCTTTTTGACTACAAAGTTATGTTCGAATGTGTAATATGTCGGATACGATTTCAGTGATGAAGACATGGTTGAATTTAATATCGTTGTAAAGATGATAATGTTTTTTTTCGTCGTCGTTTGAGCCATCAAAAGTGCGAATATATGAAGTTGATCCAGCGTGAAACGTCTTGCTTAAGGTGACGACCAAGACCCTTTTAGAAGAATGAGGCTACTAAATTCCTATCGAATCTTAATGTGATAATGTGTGGGATAAAAAATGGAAATCACCGGAAACTATGATTTTTTGCCATGTATAACAGCAGTATTGAGTATTAAACATAGTTTATTTTACATGCCATTAATATTTGTAATTATTTGTTTGCTTTTGCCTCAACTCACGGATTAATTTGTTCTAGTGCTTACTATAGTTTAGCCTGTTGAGCTTTAATACCATAGGACAGGTAAAATTTTTAAAGAATTACGCTACAAAATTGAACAAATGCCTCTTTGAACTCTAATATTCCGCATCTCGTCCCGAATGAATACTTTCTCATAAAAAAGTGATGGATATGCAAGGAATTTTTTTGAAGGAGGTAAGTCTTTGCTGTACCGCATACATAGAAGATGTTCAGTCACCTTTATATCCTTCCTATAATCGCACACACACACGTAGGCGGTCGTTGCCCGATGGTTAGCCCACGCGACTATCGTTCGCATGATCGCAGGTTCAACTCTGCTTGCAACCACCTATCATTATTGGACAGTCACCTCAATGTGTCTGAGGAACACTTTAAGTATTCGAGTAATCGACAAGTCTTGTGAATGCTTCTCAAACTGTGACGTTCGGATTCTTCGTTAAAGTGTAGGTCCCGTTAATTGAGTCTAGAAATGGAATGTGTGTAAGCTCACTGAATGTGGAAGCCCATGATTTATTCATGAGATGTAAAGGAGTTTGTTTTGTTTGTTGGAATTAGAATTGGAATCTTTTCAATTTTCGGTTAAAGTGGCCAATGTTATAAATCACACCTGCCTACATCGAAGGGAATCTGTGAGCAATCCGTATCCAGAACGGTCTGTGAGCAGTTTTGTATCAACTCAAGGAAGTTGTAAATCGACTCATGAACATTATCCAGGCAATCTTGTTTAGACATAGTGGGTCTATTTTAGCGTAAGTTGATTGCTTCATTCCGTGAAATACCACAATGTTGGCGAAAAGGGTAATTTTGAACACAAACAGAGTTGCTAAGCTATTAAATGATCTCAATATGATCGAATTCCGATAAAAAATATCGATCTAAAGGATCGTAAAGGAACGTATTGGCCAACTTTTCACTTTCCAACCAGATAAGGTGACCATAAGAAACATAGGTCGATAGCCTTTATAACAAAACGAATTCCTTTACGTCACATGCATGGAGTAAGGAAGAGTTTCTCACAATTATTGAGCAGTTTATTTATAGTCTCACTGAAACGGTATCTGCTGCTTAACGGCTATTCCAAATGTTAGTTCAAAAATATTTTTGCTAAATTTGTCAATTAATCGACTGAGACACATAAAAGTGACCGACATTTAAAGAAAAATGTTATGGTTGTATCGGCCAGTGCCATGTCTTATAATTTTTTCCGTCGATTAGTGAAAACCATGTCGAGGGGTTCATCTATAATATTTGGCGTAACGGCCTTAATGGTGTTATAAGCGGATGTACGACCACGTTTACATTTATGCCTTCAACTGTACTTGGTATCAATTTTCTTTTGTTGTTAGCCCTTGCATATGCTTTTAGATGATAATTATACAAACTTTAATTTTTTTTATAGTTTGCAAATAATTCAGAGATTATTTACTTTGAACAGTTATAGAAACGAAAGCAAGTAATATATTCCGCTTAACATTTGAAGATTTAAAGTTGAAATATGCTTCTTGTCACTGTGATCGTCATCTGATTTTTCAAAGAAGTTGTTGTTTACTTGTCCTTGTATATGAAGTCATTTATATTACTCTTTCGCATCTTTGACTAATTCGTTCTTATTTTCTTCAGCCCTTAATATCAGCAAGTAGTACGCTCATTTAACTAACTAACTTGGTATTAGCCAATGTAGGGCACCCTTGTATTGACTCCATCCTAATATTTTCTCTTGTCTTTTTATGAGTTCATTTTTTGTTTATTTTATAAGAAAAGGGGCAGTTTTTGTTTATTTTTCGGAAATGTTATTAAGGGGGCGTTATTTTATTTATATTCGTATCAATATTTGAGTTTCATCACTCTAATCAAAATCCAAAGAGGAAATTCTTATAATTAGCTCTAATGTTAGGTTGCAAGTAGGTCGCCGGGGTGTAGTAAGAGGTGGGCTTACGTTTAAACTATCAACTATAACCGTGAAATTATTGAGCAGTTCAATAATTTTGTGCGTTTTTAATGTCTTAATTTAGTTAAATGATTAACAAATGGCTGTGGTATGAAATGAAATTAGAGTGTAGTATGAGATGAAATAACAGGTGTTCCGATTGAAAGTTGTTCTTGATGGCAACGAATACTGTGGAAAGAAATTTCGTCTAACAGAACAATTTTCTCTCAATATTGTTTTTTTTGTTTTGAAAAATTCCGCTTCTTGGTGTAGTGCATTTTGCCGAAAGCAATATGGGATGGTGTGCTGGAAACTGACTGCCTTCTGGTCTATAAAATCCCATTTCAAGTTTGCTGTGACATCCTCCATGATTGGGAAATTTTGGGCTTGGAACGATCCAAGTCAATGGCTTGACTCTTATCCAAAATCTTTGATTATACTCTTATTGCCTTTGACGAGCGATCTCATACAATCTATCTAGGGCGGCTGCTAAATAGGCCCAACGACTGTGAACTAAGGACAAACTGTTGGGAAACCAAAGTTGTTTTACTCACTCGTAAGCACAAAGTGGAGGATTTCAAATGTCTAAGGTAGGGCGTTGTGGAGCTCAAACTCTTCTCTGAGGCCAGATGGAAGGATGTGAAAAAACTTGTTGGAATTATAATTTTTTTCCGCATAACTAGTTCATCTAGATAGAAACAAATGTATGTACTCTAATTCGGCAAAATTGTCCACTTTGTACAGTATAGGTCGAAAAGTACCTACATACCGATATGCTATGAAATTTTCGAACTAAATCTTTACAAAATAATTTGGAAATAATGTAGAGTTTATGACCTAAAATGCTTACAAAATGTTGCAAACATTAATGCAAGAGGAAGATAATTGATTGTTTTTTTACACGGTGTGGCATTTGCTACCCAGCAGAGGAAATTATGGATTGAAAGGAAAGATAGGAGGCTTATTTAGGATCAAGAAGCCTCCTTTCCACATTACCTGTTCTAATCCATTCAACATTACGTGAGATTGGGAAGCAAAACCTTCTATACTCCCTTTCCAGTGGAAGACATTGTAGAAGACCTTCCAAAATAAGTTATTACTAGCGCCGAAGAAACAGGCCGTATAGAAAGGCCTAAAAAGAAGGCCTTGAGAACATTTTTGAGGTGCATGCTTTAGAGAAGACGTTGCTGAAGGGGACATTATGCAGTTCTGAAAGTGCAGACCTTGTATAAGGGCTAAAAGGAAGGTCTGTCAAAGGACTTTGAATCGAAGTCCTTATATAAGGCCTCCTAAAGAAGGCATTTGGAAGGTCTTCTACAGAAATGACAATTAGATTGTTAAACAAATTAAGATTAAATAAATAGAACTAAGGTTTGAGAATATTAGAAAAACAGAATTTCGATTTATTTCTGCACATAAATGGAAAGTTTTAACAATATTTTTTTTCTTTGGATTCTTTAAGTGATTTCTTTATCTGAAAGTGTATCAAATATGGAAAATTATTATGACATGATATAATGTTGTTAATAATGATATTTATGATAAATTTAGTCGATCATCTAAATTTTATTTTGTTTACACTCATCTCTAAAAATAGAACTTTTTGACGAAACACACAATCGATTATAGCAACGTTACGGTTTCAATTGAACTTGGTTTCGTTTTTTTTCTCATTTCTTCGCTCATTGCTTCTACGCCCAGACAATAAGTTCTTTTACCCATTCTCAATGCCATCTAAACTTAAGCAATTTCCTACATTGGAATTTTTATAATGGAAAAATTAGTTTCGGTAGCCGACAAACAACTTCTTGACTTCCATATCGTAGACTTCCGCCAGACCTTTTTTTTACATTTCCACAGATTTTCTGAATCTCTAGCATTTTTCCTATTGATTTCATTCGAAAGGCCTCCAGGAGAATGCATTATCTTTGCTTCCCTTTATTATGCCTTCTTTATTGTATTTAGATTGTAAGAATTCGTAAATATTATATATGTACAAAATCAGAAATGGAAGTAATGGAAAGGCCCTCTACCAGCCCTTCACAAATAATTTCTGCAACTACTTTAAAATTATGCCTTCTGCAGGTATTTTGTAAGCAAGTCATTACCAAAAAGGGCCCTCTACACACCTTATAAGTGTAAGGCATTGAAAGTTCCGCCGCTGGGATATTTCACATTAAACTTTAATAAATTTGCTCCGTTTTATTAGTTGGCCACTGAAAATTCACAAGTGGAGCCTCAAAATGGGAAGTTGCTCTCTATTCTCTTCAGCAATGAGTACATTTTTCTCTACAGTACATTTTTCTCTACACAATGTGAGAGTAGTTTTCGTAAGCATAAGAACCTATATGACTCTCTCATCATTTCTTAAATCGAGTGAAAAGTTCGAAATCGACTTTTATGTTGCGCTAGCACAAAAGTCGACGTTTCTTTTCGACATTTAGATGCTCTTTTGCTGTCAGATTTGTAAAATTTAGCTTTTTGTAGCCTTTTCTAGAGAAATAGTAAGTGTGCTTGATTGCACGACGTTATTTTTTTTTTTTTTTTAATGAAACAACAAGCAGATTGCAGTAAAATATCGATATCATTTCTATCAATATTTTGCAAAGGCAAGTACCAGAGGACTAGACTGTAACAATAAAATTGAAAAAAATTAAATTTTAAATTAGAAATTTTAAATTATTAGAAATTTCTAGAAGGGGTAGGTCAATGCTTAATATGTGCGGAATTTTCGAGAATTTAACTAAGAATATATGCAACAGGTTAAGTCGGTCATTTGTATGAAATGCAACGCGATATACATTTTTTGGTTTCAAAAGTAAAATGAAATAAAACATCTTGCCATTATGTACGAAGTACAATGTCATTTAAATGATCGCTTCTGGATTAAATGATCGCAGCAGTGGATCCTTTTGCGGTAGCTTTCGACCACTTTTTCGCACATTTCGGGCGGTATCTCGGCGTCAAATCACATAATATTGGTTGCCAATTGACGTCGCAAAAACGTAAAATTACGCTCATGCAATAAAGCCAAAATCGGGCATGTTATGTGGCTCGTTGCACCGAGCCGAGCTGGACATACCGTCCAGTTCATAATCTTCAATTGGAGGCCAAAAAATCGGTTATCATACGGCTCTAAATTAACGGTAATGGGTTCCTCCAGCGTCGTTTTCGAAAAAATATGACCCAGTGACACCTTCAGACCATGATGCGCCAAACAGTCACTATTTCCGGATGTAACGGCTTTTCCACAATCACTTCTGGATTCTCCGAGCCAATTCTCTTCGAGTGAGAAATGAAGAAAATCGCTGAAGAAAATTTTGTTCGAAAAATCAGCATTGAAAGCCTGTTGCTGTCGTACCCAATCAGCATATCTACGGCGTTGTGAATGGTCAGCCGGCTTTAATTGTTGTTTGAGTTGAAAATCCAGAGGTGCAAATCCAAATGCAAAATACGCCATAATGAGCCGTAAGAAAGGACCAATTGCTGAGAGCCCCGTAGAGTCGACAAATTCGGATTATCCGCCACACTTTCACTATCAGAAGCGATATTTTCGGCAGTGCGTACATTGTGATGATACACAGGCCTAAGCACATCTGTACCGCTTCCAATCTCTTCAAATTTATTTATAATCTTGCCAATTCTTTGCACAGTGGAACGGTTATGACGACCATAATCACCCCGTAATGCACGAAAAGTTCCCACGTTTGAATAACTAGTTTTGTAATAAGTTTTAACTATTTTTACGCTTTCTTCGCTTGTTAAACCTTTCACTAATTAAATAACACTTCAGATGACAGGTATTCGAAACGCTTAAAAATCGCAGAGGAATAACAGAATTTCAGGAAATATGTCAATTTGGGGGATACCAGAAGTGGCGTATCAATATAACCCATTTTCAATGTTAAATTTCATTATTGTATCAAGCAACATCTGCAATCATTTTTTTCGGATGAAATAAAATATTTACTAAAGGAATACATTTTTTTTAAAAAGATGTAAGTTGCAAATTATAACATCTTTATACTCTCACGAGTGTTGTAAAGGGTGATTTTTTAATCGAAGTTTTTTTTAAAAATCGAATAAAACACTCAAATTTGCATCATTTATTAAAATTGTTATTTGAATCGATAAATTGGTTTTTGCCATTTAATTTTTAAAGATAATTTCATGTAAATGTTATCCGCAGCTCCATCTCAAAATGTCGTCTCCCTACGGAAGGTCCAATTTCTCGTCACTTTTTCGAGCATTTCGGCCTGTATTCCACGAATAATGCGTGTTATGTTATCCTGTAAGGCTTCAATAGTGCTCGGCTTGTCCACATAGACTAACGACTTGACGTAACCCCACAAGAAACATTCAAGACGCGATAAATCGCAAGATCTTGGAGGCCAACTCACAGGGCCAAATCAAGAGATTAGCTGCTCACCAAATGCATCCCTCAACATATCCAATGTTTCACGAACAGTGTGGCATGTTGCACCGTCCTGATGAAATCACATGTCAACCAGGTTCAACTCAGCCAATTGGGGCAAAAAAAAAAAAAATTCCTTGTGGTTGCCCAACCACTGAGAACGGTGACGAATTGAGATTTCACGATCGTCATTAACACTGGTCGCTACGGCTGCAATATTTTCTTCGGTAGGCACTCTACACATGCAAGTCGATGGTTTTATGTCCAACAAAGAAAATTTGATGCGAAATTTGGAGATAACAGCACGAAATGTTGATTCGGCAGGTCGATTGTGACGACCATAAAATGGTCGTATTAAACGATGCACATTTGTCACAGAGCACGAATTTTGATAATAAATTTCAACGATTTACAATCGTTGCTCGTTTGTTAGTCTTTCCATGATGAAATGGCAGACTATACTGTACACCTTTTAGTTTGACAAATAACGTTTGGACGCCATTACCAACCAGTGCTGCCAACCTAAAAAACTTAAACCTTAAAAAATCACCCTATATTTTTGTGTCTCATTTGGTTTACCGGCATATCGTGCAACTACAAGTCTAACAGCCAAGCCTTACACATACATACATATAGTTTTTGGTAAATCATAAGAAATGAATACCGTTATCTCAGTTTCTTCTGAAATATCGTTTTCTCAAATCAAAAAAACGAAAGATAGAATTCTTATATGTA
>JAHXMU010000018.1:222884-276117 GCA_019455685.1 Philornis downsi
AACAACAAATCAAACCTCACATTTGTATCTCAAAAATTTTCTGAGACAAGGCGTGTTTATTTAATAATTGGGCTAACGAAAACTCAGTGTTTAATGAAAACACAGTGTTGGCTACCAAAACTTACTAGATCATAGAAATATACTATAGCAATTTCATAACCATCGGTGCGGTAGTTTGAAAGATATATAATTTAAATTTCTTCCTGACATATGGCTTCACTATTTTGTTATTAAAATATATTTAATTCCTTAACGATAACTATACCAAACCTTATCAGCCTGCCTTAAATAACAATTAAGAAATGATGGCATAAAATATTTAAGAATTAAGAAGAAGAATTAAATTTAAACTTTTAATTGTTTCTAGCATTTGCAGCTGTTTGACCTTTTTAGCACATTTTTTTTGCATTTTGGAATTTTTTTATTTAATTACATATATATATTATTATTATTTTATTTAATTATATATATATATATATATATATATATATATTATTATATATTATTATTACATATATTATATTATATTATATTATATTGTATTATTTTTTAATTATCTTTCTTGTTGACAGCTATTTTTAAATTCAGTCGTTCACTATGATCTAAATTGAACTATCCAGTTCATAGTTCAGCTCAGCCGTTCATTTTTCTCAATTTTTCGTGATTTATGTGAATATGAATACATTACATTACATTTACATTACACACAATACATTACATACATTTATTAGGTATGATTTTGAATGCTCTTTCCACATACAAAACTTTATTAAAGTGTCGAAAAAGTAAAACTAGTTTTCAATTCAAATTTCGCAAGTATATCGAATCTCAGAAATATATATTTTTCTACTGTGACAGACATCTAGGCCAAATTTCCTATCACAAATGCCATTAGTTTTTGAGTTATGCTTAGTTATGTAAGATTTGAAAAGTGATTTTGGCGATTTCTTAAGTATGCGGTTTTGTTGAGCAAAGAAGTTGCATTCAATTTTCTTTACGAGATAGAATTTCTGCTGCGAAAACGTTTAGAATCTTGCTGAAGACCTTCGGCGAGCATTAATAGTAGTAGTAGAATAAATATTTCAAAGAAGTTCGAGAGTGAATTGAAAGCGGAGATAGTCCGAGACGATCATCAACATCTATCGATGAAAATTACGTCCCACAAATTCGAAATTTGGTGTTCAATAACCGTCAATTAACAATTAGGGACCTTGCTGATGATGTTCAAATTTCAAACGGATCAGTTAACTCCATTTTAAATGATATTGACAGGCCTTAGACGCGACAAACTCTATTGATACCAAAAATATTATTTTTTTCCAAAAAAGATTGTCGTATTAAAATGTAGTAAAAATGAAGCGAGGTTATAAAACATATTATTACGGAAGATAAGGCTTGTACTTGCGCATTGTCAGGAAACAACCAACCAATCTGACCAAAATATCGTGGCAAAAATGAAGCAAAACTGAATTGATCGACCCAAAGTCGTTGAAAAATCAAGATTAAGCTGACAGTTGCCTTCACAAGCCAACAAGGTTTTGGACTGGAACAGTCAAATATCTTTCCAAGAGTAATTTGGTGGGCTGAATTCGAATCTGTAATTGGTTTTTCTCCATCAAATCAAGATTTCGAGATACATAAAAAATGTTTTTTATTCGTTTTTTACCTAAAAAATCATTAGTTTATTTAAAAATCAATGAAATTTCAAAAGTGAATGGCGTTTGTTGAACTTCATTTGTATTTTTTTTTTTGGTTCGGTCTCCGTTATTAGAGCCCATTAATTTTCTCTCAGCATGCTTTTGTCCGAAAATTTTTGATAATTTCTTTCCTCAAGTTATAGATTTTTTACTTATTGAGCCGAAACAGCAAAATGGAATAGCAAAAGAATTTAAAAAAACGACGTATTTTGAGCTGAAGTAAAAAGGCCGATCACTTTAGTGAACTAAAATGCAGTCTGATCATATGTTAACTAACACCAGTGTGAACCGCTTAGTTGTCACTCGTGTTTTCGACTCGGAATCGTTTAATTTCGCCGTAGTCTGGATGATCTATAAGTTTATTTACTATACCGAAATTTAAAATCACTCTTAACGTTAAAATGTTATCCACACCTCGCACAACAACTGAAAAAAAACCGGTTGATCATCGACCTCATGCTACAAATTGACACTTGACAAAAGAACCACTGCGTCGTAAATCATTTGGAAAATCACCAACCGTAGACAAAAGCGTTCGGTTGGCCTGGGTTTGGGTTATTTAACCTTCTTAAAGGTGATACAATTTCGCACATTAATACTTAATTACTCGAATAATTGGGGCCAACGGATTAAATTCACTCTTTCTACAGAGGCTCCAGAAATCATCCTACAAGAATAAGCAAAAAAAGACACTACTCGTGTACACTTGCATGACCGGTGCAGCGATCACACAAAAAAACCAATGACGAAACATAAAGAAATCAGAGCTCAGGAGAAAGACAAAATAACAGGACAATGAAATCTACGACCAAACGAATGAGACCAGCAACAACAAAGCAGAAGAAAAGAAACGCCAGACTTTGATTGCATAAACACTCATAGTACGTTTCCTTTTCTTCACTCCTCACCTGTCCACCAAGCAGTATTGATGTCTGAAGCCACCCTTGAAGTTTATGTCGCCGTAATACAGTTTTAAGTTCAGTTATAAACTGAAAAGTGATTGCTGTTGTTGTTCTCGTTGTTTTTTTTTTTTCTTTTTGTGTGGCAACACCAACCAACCCGCCGTCATCTCGATTGACAAGAAAGTAAAATTATTCGAACCTTAGCAAAGGTCGTGATGTTCTTATGATGTTTTAGGTGCTAAATATTGGTTTTGAGAAATTATTTAAGATGACAAGGACGAGGTAAAGTATGATCGGTAGGGAAAAGCTGAAGTGATGAAAATTAGTAACCGTTGAAGAAGAACTCCTTAATTGAATAATGGCCGGCACTCATGAAGTAGCTGAGTAACCATGAGTAGCTGATTTTTTCAGAAACTCGTTTTTCAAGTTGTTCGGAAAATCCAGCTTTCGATTATTCGACAAACAAAAAACAAAAATCTAAGTTTTCGGATGTTTTCTATGAAGCAAAGTTAAACTATCGACCTAACAAGAAGACACAAAAAAATTGGGAACAATTATTCTCCATATAATCTGTTTATAGTAAAAACTGTCAAACTCCTTAAAATAGCTTTTCTTTGAAAACGATTCTCCCATTCCAGTGCACTGCTTTGACTGTTCCTTTGTCCCAGGTGTGAAGACCCATGTCTCATCCATGGTTATAAATTGACGCAAAAATTTGGCTTTATTGCGGTAAAACATCGCCAAACACCCTACTGAAACATCGCCAAACACCCCACTGAAACATCTTCACGACGTTGTCTTGCTCTATTGAAAGCAAGCGCGGCACCCATCTTGCGCACAGCTTCCACATCTTCAAATATTCCGTCAATGTACGATGTGTATCACTGTTTTAAATGTCTTATAATTTCAGCTAGCTCACACATCTTCAGCCAATGATCATTTAATACCATTTTGTGAATTTTCTCACCCGTGCCTGACGTGAACATGACGTGTTCGTCTTGACAGCTCTTATAGCCTCGTCTAAACTCTGCTACCCAATATTTACAGTCGTAAACGAAGGAGCAGACTCCCCCCACCGCAGAATCTAGCTCGGCTTTAATATTGTTTGGACTGAGACCTTTCAAATGGAAATATTGAATTACATAACAGTGACCAATTTTTTGCATGTTTACAAATGCACTGAGATCATCTATTTTGATGGCTCAAATGAAAATACCAAACAACGTGGAGCCTTGAAACTAAAAACGTATGTTTTATAAGATTTTCTTTTTTCAAACTACTGGCACCATCTATACGTCAGGTCGGCTAGTTTTTGGGACCGCCTTCATAAGTATAAGAATGTTTTGATACAGAAAATGCGAATCATTATTTTGAAAAATAATTTGGCACCATGTGCTGAAACTACTGTCGATATTTATAAAAAAAATCAGGTTTTTAAAGCAAATCAAAATCACTGCTTGGCCTGCCCTTTGAGTTTTTGAAATTGTCTTATGCAAATGTTGACTGTGAGAACTTTGTAAGTGGTCCAGCGAGACGTTTAATTTTTAAATTTAAATCAATTTATAGAGCAAGCACACCTATTCAACCACAAAGCTTCAGCTCCGTAGCTGAACAAAAATTTTGGGTAAAACAAATCTTTTTTCCTCGAAATGAAGTAATGTTTTTTTTTTCGTGTACAGGTATTACTGATGGTTGTCATGCTGATACCCAATGATACTTAAATCTAACGACATGTCACATGACGACCTCGTATTATCAGTTCACGTACAGTATCGATATTTTCTGGGTTATCAATCGATTTTGGACGACTTTTACGAAATTCGACCATGATTAAATTCCTTAAATAAAGGTAAAGGTATTATTTAAAATAGTTCAAAAGGTCCGATTTCGGTCACCCTTGTGTTCAATAACTGCTTCTCTCATAGAAACCATCATCCCTAAAACTGTCTCAGATGATTTTCGTAAACCTCTCTTCTTCTCTTGAGGTGAACGCTTCACCAAGGAACTATTCGCCATAGAGAGGTGGCAATCGCTTGGTGTATGGTGGATGCCTCCCACCAAGTTCCTAAAGCTCCTGGAGAGTCTGTATGGATGTGTGTGGCCTGGCGTTGTCCTAATAGTACACAATCTTTCCCCTGGTCGCTTATGGGCGATTGCTTTCTTCAGACGGTTCAATTGTTGATAGTATAGGTTCGAATTAAGAGTTAGACCATAGTTGAACAGCTCATAGAGAATGTTTCCCTATTAATCCCTCTAAACCTTCCTGACGGTCAATACTGGCTTGGCCGCCGTTTGCACCGGCACGCCGCGATTCGACCAATTTTCAGAATTGGGTCGATCAAGATTGGGTCGATCCAGAAATGGGTTGATTTGATTGCGATTCAGCAGCAATTCTCAGATGGAAGTTGCGTCGATGAGATCTTTTTGGATTAACTCCTGTGGCATCCATACACCAAGATTCTTTTTCTATCCAGCCTTATTTAAGAGGTTCCAAACGGATTTTTGTGTACAATGTTTATCACCTGGGCAATCGAAACAGTGCTTACATGAACGAACTTAACGATTTCCATTCTTCTATCGGCATTTTCGACAATTTCCTTCCAGAGCGTGGTACATCTTTAACATCAAAATTCCTGGAAGGGAATCTGCGAAATTAAAATTGAACGTGATTGGCTGTTAAAGTATGAGGTTCATAAACCCTGTTCACATTTTCAGCCGCCTGGCTTGTGTTTTTTGCCTTTATCGAAAAAAAGTTGTAAAATATGGTGTATTTTCTTTTTGCTAGTGCTCATATTCGATGTTCTCTCAAACAATACTGTATCAAACAATCACAAAACTGTCTGAGTAGTTTTTGGAGTACGAAATCTTATCCTTCTAACGCCATCTAGAATAACTCGGTCATGCTTATACAATGCAGGATACAAATTACAAAAGCCATATATTGCTAAAAAATGGCTTTCTTTGTACTACAATTTATATCTGTTTATAGCACTATAGACTGGAGCTTCTTCATAGCATTAAGTTCATCGATTCAGTCTAGTCTTATTAATCCGCATCACAAGTTATTAAAAATAATCGCAAAAAAATGTTAATTCCACTTTTTTTGAATTTGTGATATCAATGCAAAGAAAACAAAACTTTCATTGCACGTCAAAACGTGCTGAGTGATTTTATGCTGTGGGACTGAATAGTAAGAATGGGACAAATAGTAACTCCCTTAAATGTTTGTACGACTGCGTTTAAATTCATTCACCCAATGTTAACCAGTCGTAAGGGCTGGTACAGATGTACTATAAATATTAGTCAACCTGATTTTGATTCAATGTAAAGTCCTTGTACATGTTTGGTTATTGCGAAAAAAATGCTTTGCATTTTTTTAAGAATTTTAAAGGAAAGGACCACGTTCAATGTGATGCCACACAGGTAACGGATTTTCTAAATAGTTTTTGACTTGCGATCATTTAGTATAAAGGTGAATTATGAGCGCGGTCACAAAACTAGCCGACCTGACGTATAGATGATGCCAGTAGTTTGAAAAAAAAAATACTTTGGTGAAAAGTGGCAACCTTATAAAACATGTGTTTTAAGTTTCAAGGCCACGTTGCTTAGCAGTTTTATTTGAGGCGTCAAAAGAAAACGATCTCAGTGATTTTGTAAACATGTAAAAAATTTCTACTTCGTTTACGACTGTAAAATATTGGGTAGTAAAATTTAAACAAGACGGTGTTCGTGGCCGTGGTCGACCAATTAAGGTGTCCACGCCAGACACGGTTAAGAAAATCTACAAAATAGTATTGGATGATCGTCGACTGAAGATGCGCAAGATGAATGCCGCGCTTGCTTTCAATAGAGCAAAACAGCGTCATGAAGATGTTTCAGCAGGGTGTTGGGAGATGTTTCACCGCCATAGATGAGATATGGGCCCACTAGTTTACAAGCAAGACAAAGGAACAGTCAAAGCAGTGCACTGGAATGGGAAAATCGTGTCCAAAGAAGGCAAAGACGGTTCCAACTGCAGGCAAGGTTATGATGTTTGTTTTTTGGGATGCGCATGGGATTATTGTTATTCTTTATCTTCAGAAAGAAAAAACCCATCAACGGCGAATATTATGCTAATTTAATTTAATCATTTAAGCGATTAAATTATTGGCGAAAGGTCACTTTGGGCGAAAAAGAAAGTGTTATTTCATAAAGATAATTCTCGAGATCACACATCCACTATTTCGATGGCCAAAATTAATGAATTAAAGTTCGAATTGCTTCATCACGCCTCTTATTCGCCAGATTTAGCTCTATCGGACTATTTGCTATTTCCAAGCTTGAAAAAATGGCTCGGTGGTAAAAGATTTTCCGGCAATGAAGAAGAGATTAAGTAGTTTGATAGTTCTCACTATAAACAGGATATAGAAGCTATTGAATATCGCCGGAAACAGTGTATCGAGCTAGTAGACGACTATGTTGAAAAATAAAGAAAATTTTGTCCAACCTTTTTATGCCTTCTGATTGGGTTCGCCCTCGTTATCTTTATTGCAATATATCGGCATTGAGCATTTTGTAGAATAGAAAGCCTTTCAAATTTTTAAGATTATAACTGATATCGCAGCCTTCGTACATTAGAATCTTGAATAATTTTAAATATTTTTCACACGAATTTTTTATGTCATTGAATGAAACAGCCTAGACACGATGATTATGATGATGACGCCAATCTCTTCATTCTCGTTCAAGAGATCATTCCAGTAGAACTATACTCAATACGAGTATATGTTTTGTGAACTACAATGAAACACCATAAAGTCATCAACCTGCATCAGAGCATGCAGAATTCGATACTACAACGATACAAGACGTTTCAGTTGTTTTGTCTCTGTGAAAGATCGCAACAAAAATCTCAAGAAGCTTACAAAACATTTAGCTCCTTAGGAGGGACACAGAGCAGCGCATGCAAAACAATTTGCCACACAATTTAAGAATTTAGTATTGGCCTCAAGTGTCGGTGCTTGTTGGCTGCATTTAAGGCTAAAAATCCTCCACAGAAGAAGAAGGAACTGAAAGCCAAAAAATCGCAAACAACAAAAAGCCAAAAAGCCTTAATGAATATACGCACACACATACACGCACATCCATTATATACAATTCACTGTAGCCAGTGGTGCCCAATTACATGCAACTAATGAGCTGGAAAACTATATCAAATGACCCAATGCCTTTCCAGCAACAGAAACGGCAACGACAACGTCAACGACGGCGGCGGCGGCTGGTACGCCACCAAACACTAACAAAACTTGAGTAGTCCTACTTAAGTAAATACGAGCTGTGTACAAATCACAGGCTTAAGAACATGGACGGACCATCGTTTGACGTGACAAAGCGATGGCTTGCGTGTGGCAATTTCATTTAAAAAATACCCAAATTTCGATCAGTAAAAAACCGATTCTGTGTAAGCTCCTCTACTCCCTTTATTGAGGACCTACGATGTTCATCTTATAAAGTTGTGGGGTGATAATTTGATGCCTTAACAGCACAAACAACAAAGATGCGAAGTGTTTTTTGTGTGGTTTTCTTAATTTTTGTTATAAAAAAAACTTGTCAAAAAATCAGATCATCATCAGAAGCAGTTTACAATGTTGATAAATTTCTCCTTTGTTGGTCGGTACAGTGGCAATATGACACATCCAATAGCACACTATGAAAACTTAGTTGGTGGAAAGAATGGGAGAGCGGGGATATAGGAATACCCTGCGGTACAGTTGAAGACCGAAATTTGTATCAAAATGCCAGTGCAGGTTATAGTGCAAGACTGCCTCGTAAGGAAGTTACCGGGGAAGACGCTTCTAAAAGCACAAAGTAAGAAATCGGAAAAAAAATTCCACCAATTATCGGCGATGGTATTGACTGTCCATTACCGATCTTAAACCAGATCGAAAAAGCAACCTCTCGGCAACGAGCTGACAATGAGCATGCGGCAGGTCCTAAATATGAGCTGGCTAAACCCGATGATTGCAATCAAAAATCGCAAGATCACTCTTCTATTCTATAGGTATGTAAAAGGTTGAAGCTTATCCCAGCTGATTGATTGATTTGACTATGTTAGTATGGCTTTTTATCTGATAACCTTGGGAAGAAGATATTCACCGTACGGCCAATCCTAGAAAAGACAAGACAATGGTTGTGCGGTATTTAAACTATTTATGGGTTAATAATGAGAACAACTAAAGTGTAAAGTGACACAATATTCAAAGGCTGAAAACTATGAAATGTTAATACAACCTACTCAAGCATTAAAAACGACTCAACAAAATTAGTATTTGGTAGTAAAATATAATAAGTCTAAATTATCCATTTAGATTGCTAAAGAATCTTCTCGTTTGGGGCTCTGTGCGAATGTTGGCAGTTAAATTTTGGAGTGGTGGATGATTTTTTC
The DNA here is from genome assembly GCA_019455685.1 of Philornis downsi. Lineage (NCBI taxonomy): Eukaryota > Metazoa > Arthropoda > Insecta > Diptera > Muscidae > Philornis > Philornis downsi. The sequence continues at coordinate 231,908 of JAHXMU010000018.1, forward strand.
TAACTTTTGCTAAAGGGACGTATAGATGTTAAAACTGAATAAAATGTATTGCGTGTGAAATATGAACGAATTTTTTGTTTAGTTTTTTTTTTTGTCTTACGGGCAACCACTTTTTGGATAACAAAAAGTTATGAGTCATTGACGGGAATTACACTTATTCACATACGGTTTAGTTTTAAGTTTAGAAGAGGCGAATTTTGAGAGAAGTGCAGACTTTAAGACCGAGTCTCACGTAATAACCTCAGTAGGGGAACACCTCTTTTATAGGAAACTATCAAGAGCCCGCCATTTTGTATATGTGGAATAAGAATGAAAGCCATCGGTAATATCATGCGGTGGAGCGAGTGGCAAAGGTTCAATTTTCGATTACTTTGGCGCATGGATTAAACTGAATTTGGAAGGTGACAGGGGTGTTTTAACTTAAAGGGCTCGGGTTGTTTGAGGCTTACTGGCATCAAGAGGCGACTTAAGAAAACTTCCCAAGAAAAAGTTTAATTAGTTCACTTTCAACGTCTCCAGAACCCAGCCAGCGAATACATTGCGTTGTCTAAGATCAGATTCTTCAGCTCATGACTAAGATGGAATTTTTCACAGATGCAGCCTCCTGTCGCCATAAATTGTGAAAATCTATCAATCCTCAATTTAAAAAGACTGTCTTTGCTTCACACTTAATAAAATAAATAATGTCAGCAAGTCTTTGCGCGGACAAATCAAGTGATTTAACGACCCAACTGTACCCGCCACCAATCTTATCTATTGCAGAATAGTCTGATTTATGATTCAGTTCAGAAAGTGCCTGAAAGAAAGGTTTTCGGTGGAATATGTGGATCACCGTCACATGAGTCATGAGCTATATATACAGACATCGACGTTGGCAAGGGAGTCGTATTGTACTGATAAACCAAAATACTCAAAAATTCTTATAAAGAGTGATTTTCTAATCGTAGTTTTTTCTTTTAAATCGAAACAAACATTCAAATTTGCATCATATATTAAAATTTTTTATTGGAATCGATAAATTGGCCTTTGCCATTTAAATTTTAAAGATAATTTCAAGTAAATGTTGTCCGCCGTGCCGTCTCAAAATGTCCATTCGGAAGGTCCAATCTTTCGTCACTTTTTCGAGCATTTCGGCCTGTATTCCACGCATAACGCGTGTTATATTATCCTGTAAACCTTCAATAGTGTTCGGCTTGTCCACATAGACTAACGACTTGACATAAACCCACTTGTGGGCCAAATCGAGAGATGAGCTGCTCAACAAATTCATCCCTCAACATATTCATTGTTTCACGAGCAGTGTGGCATGTTGCATCGTCCTGATGAAACCACATGTCAGCCAAGTTCAACTCAGCCAATTGGGGTAAAAACAATCGCATATCATGACTCAATATCGTTTGCAGTTGACGGCAACGTTTCTTCCACTGCCGTCTTTGAAGAAACATGGACCGATGTGCCACCATCCCATAAACCACACCAGACTGTCATTTTTTTTGGGATGCATCGATAATTCACGTATGGCATGTGGCTGTTCATCACTCCAGATGCGACAGTTTTGTTTATTTACGTATCCGTTCAGCAAGAAATAAGCCTCATCGCTGAACACAATTTTTCGATAAAACAGCGGATTTTCATTGAGCTCTTGCAAGGCCCATCCACCAAAAACTAGACGTTGTGGTAGGTCATTCGCCATTTCATGATGAAACGGCAGAGTATACTGTACACTTTTCGCTTTGACACATGACGTTTGGACGCCATTACCAACCAGTGCTGCCAACCTGAAAAACTTAAATCTTAAAAAATCATCCTATACAATGAACTCAATGAGCTCATTCAGTAGAATCCACATAACTCAAAGCTCACCAAAGTCGGGGAGTTGGGTTGAGAACCGTGTTAATTTCTTTTCTGTTTTACTCACTTACAAAAAGTTTAGCCAATTCAATTATGTAGGATAGTATAACATGATTCGATGCCGGATTTCAAAAAAATTTTACGTGGACCGCACTAAAGCGTGGTCCAAATTCATTAAAATTTCTCGGTTTGTGCGAAATGTCATTACTCTTTGGTCACATCTCATATTTCAGCTGTCTTGTATTCCTTCCCAATAGTACGAATTCCAGCCTTGAAGTTCCGTATTGATCGATTCACTAACAAATGCCGATTTTCTTTTGGTAGGGCTTTAACATTTTTGGGATAACTTAAAACGCTTTCACTTTGAGAACATTTGTAAGATGATCGTCTGAGATTTTTTCACATTTTAGTCTACATTTTTAGTCTTAAACGTTCCAATAAACATACTTTTTTCTTTGGTTTTACTTAGACTACTCGATGATGCTTCTCATCCATCATAAGTAAATCACAAAATCACAAAATATCATCGATTTAAAGTTCATTAGCTCTGGTCACTTACTTGGTGTTTACAGAAGCATAGGCAGCAGCATAGTAGGCAATAGCGTGAGATACTTTTTTAAGAAAGTGTAATTTGCGAAGAAAAAGCTGTATTTTAATTATTGACACACAATATTGTGTAGGCAAAACGAAAGAGCGAATGATGTTCGTTAAGATTTGGAATATTTTCAAAATACGATGAAGAGAGCAAGCCACCCACCTTGAGCTTAACAAAAGTTTCGGTTTCATAGGATATTTTTTTTTTTCTTTGTTTTGAGTTTTGGGCTTGTTGGTGCACCTGAATGTTACCCTTAAAATGTTTTTTTTTTTTGTTTTTATTTTTTGATTTTGTTTGCTTATCATTTGAGATTCTCAGCCATTGTGAGATGCTGATGTTTTCGTTGCAGCATCTTAATTGAGTTGCAGCCGTGCAGTCTTTTGTATACTCGTATATGCAGAATTTTTGCCCGACTAACTAACGGTGGTTGGTGGTAATTGGATCTTTATGTCACTGCTAATCAGTGCAATTTAGGTTTGAAGACTAATTTGCATGGATGCGAAAAAAAGGCAATGATAGATAGACGGATGGGTGATCCAAAGGACCACCCAGGCGCAGGCACTTAGTGCATTTCATAATGGCTCGTCTCATTCAATCTGATGTCTTCTTATCGCATCTAATGTCCTAATTATTGCCAAGTCGTTCGCCAAATTCTTTGTTCCGGTTTCTTGTGGCTGTCCGGCTACGGTCTTTACGCCATAATTTGTTTGTTAATCCCTTTTACTAGCCTTTAGTATCTCTATTTGCTAATCACTACTTCCTTGGTCAGCAGCTTCCTTAAACAAACCAAAGAATGATGCCGCTGTAGCTGATATCTTTAGCTATGTGATCAGTTACGATGTTTAGCATTTCTCCAGGCAGACAGTTTTTTGTCTGCCTACCTGTACATTTTGATTGTGATTTCTTACAGAGCTAAACTGCGAGCAGGGTAACGTCGGTAGACCTCACATATTGATTGTCCTTTTTGTGTGTGCGTCTTTTTGGATTGTAGGCTATAGACTAAATATTTTTGGTGGGCGTTACCTCAGTGATTTGGTGTCACTAATTACAGAGTTTGCTTTCGGAGTTTACACCGTTTTCCAATTTGTTTTTGTACTGTTTCAGAAGAATAATTTTTTACAACTTAATTACCAATCAGGCCAATTTATCGGCGAAATTTCACAAAGGATTTCTGGGCCACACACATCTAAGTTAAGACTACAAGGAGGTATGAGCAGTGCATTTGTGGGCGAATTATTATCGATATTCTGTGCAAATAGAAGAATTTTAAAAACTTATTATAACTTCGTTAAGTATAGATAACAAAGATTACAGTAAACTACACTCCCATTTTTAAGAGCTTGTCAAAATCGTATAAAGTTTATGAACATCAACTAACGCTACTGGAATCCACTTCAGAATACAGCTTTTCAAGTTTACACAGCCTACAGAAAGCTACAAGCCTCAACTGCTCAAGAAACCCCTTATTATGAAAATGAAAAAGAAAATAATTTTCCCAAAAAATAGCTTCACAAATTGTGCAAACAAATTGAGATCTTCTTAAAACCAAGTAAAAAGTAGTAACTGGACGGACTAACCAAGCTTGTCGTTAATAAACATCACTTACGTACGCATAATTGAAGATTGACAAAAATCTTGCTGAGCCGTTCAGCATTGAGGTCTTAGACAAGGCTTTAACCTAATGTGATATTTCATCAACAAGCTAATGGGGATGATAAGGAGGAAAGCTGCAATGAACGTGTATGACACAAATGTGTAAAGAAACTTGCCGAAGTTGATCGAAATCAACGATATGCGATACTGCGGTCTTCTCAGACATTGGAAAGGGGCCAGTCAAAGTGATTTTTGTATTAACGAGGGCAAAATCAATAATTTTTTTTTCGACTAACGATCAATTTACTCCGTGATTGTTGTCAACTACAACATTGGAGTCGTGGTTGTTCTACTTATTATAGCTTAACGTCAACAAAAAAAAAAAACAAATTCCCTTGCATCCCATCCATGAGACACGGGAAAGCTTCCCGCATTCCGTGAGCTTACATGTATTCTTTAGACTCATTTAACGGGGCCTACGGTTTAACGACGATTGAGACGGTTTAACGACGTCACAGTTAAAGAAACATTTACTAGACTTGTCGATTACTCGACTACTCGAAGTGCTCGTCAGACACATCAAGCTGACCGCCGCCCAAATAGTGAAAGGTGGCTGTATGCGGGATTGACCCGGGATTGTACGAACGATAGTCTCGTGTACCAAGCATCGCGTCACGGTCAATTACAAGCAGTGTTGCTAATTCAGTTTTTTTTTTTAATTTTTTTTACAATACTTTGTTTTTTACTTTTTATTACTATTTTTTTCGCTAAATAATTCGTATTTTCTATTAAAACTAACTACAGTGGCACTCAACTTAATGGAAAACGATGTGACAACGACAAGTTCTTGCGACTATGAAAAAATGGTTCTACGAAAGTCTTAAAGAATCTCGAAATTCTAAAAAAGCATACAGCTACATATCTTAATTCATAATATTAGTTTTAAAGTTGATGCCAAGGTTAGAAGCGGAATTAGATCAAAACCTCCCACAATGTCATGGCATATTTGATAAGTATTTTGAGGCGAAGATGGGGTTTGAATTCAGTTTGGGATAGCATTTTAGTAGATTCCACTTCTGGACGCAATTTAAAATCCATACATAATCGAATATTGTATAACATTTGATAAACTATATTTATGTGGAAAAATTTACATTTCTTAGTGGAAGTTTTTTATTTGCAGTGCTGAATAAGAAAGCCTTTACCACTGTTTTTTTTTATTCTAATTTTAATATTACCATTATTCCCAAGCGTTCAACTACTTGCAGATCGTTCTTACGTACGAGTATATAAAAAAACAGCAAAAATTCCGAATTAGTGATTGGTGAAAAACGTTCGATCTAAAACGAATCGGAGTATAATTATTGATACTTTTATGATTTTATAATATATAATAAAATTGTTTCTAAAATTTCAGAATATTGTTCGTATCTTGAAATATATTAACCGAAATAAATACAAGGGCGTTCCCAAAACTAGCCAACCTGCCGTATAGATGGTGCCAGTAGTTTGAAAAACAATTATTTTGGTGATAAGTGGCAACATTATAAAACATATATTTTAAGTTTAAAGGCATCGCGTTGTTTAGTATTTTTATATGAGCCATAAAAAGTAAATGATCTCAGTGAATCTGTAAACATGGAACAAATTAGTCACCGTTATGTAATTCAATATTTCCATATGAAAGGTCTCAGTCCAATCAATATTAAAGTCGAGCTAAATTCTTCTCTAGGGGAGTCTGCTTCTTCGTTTCCGCCTGTAAAACATTAAGCAGCAGAGTTTAAATGTGGTCGTACGAACTGCCAACATGAACACCGTAGTGGTCGCCAAATTAAGGTGTCCACCCACAAAATGATATTGGATGAAGGTGCGAGAGCTAGCTGAAATGATGGGCATTTCAAAAAGTGCTATACATCGTATATTCATTGAAAATTTGGAAATGAGAAAGCTGTAAGTAAAATGGGTGCCGCGCTTGCTTTCAATGGAGCAAAAACAGCGTTGTGAAGATGTTTCAGTACAGTGTTTGACGATGTTTCACCGCAATAAAGCCGAATTTTTGCGTCGATGTATAACCAGGGATGAAACATGGGTCCACCACTTCATACTTGAGACAAAAAAACAATCAAAGCATTGGACTGGAATGGTTCCATCGGCAGGCAATGTGAAAGTGTCTGTTTTTTTGGGATGCGCATGGAATTATTTTTATTGATTATTTTCAGAAAGGAAAAACCATCAACGGTGAATATTATGCTCATTTATTGCAACGTTTAGATTATGAAATTGTGGAAAAAAGTCCGCATTTGGCGAAAAAGAAAGTGTTGTTTCATCAAGAGAATACTCCACTTGTCACATCCACTTATGTAATAACCAAAATAAAAGAATTGAAGTTCGAAATGCTTCATTACGCACCTTATTCGACAGATTTAGCTCCTTCGGACTATTTTCTATTTCCATACTGGAAAAAATGGGTCGGTGGTAAGAGATTTGCCAACAATGAAGAGGTGGAGTCTGCGGTTGATGGCTACTAAGGAGTTTCACAGTTCTTACTATAAACAGTCTATAAAAGCTATGAATATCGCTGGAAAAAGTGTATCGAGCTAAAAAGAAATGCGGTTGCAAATTTCTCCCAACTGTTTTGTGTCTTCTTTGTTGGGTCGGCTAGTTTTGGGACCGCTCTTGTAATCTGATAATTCAAAGTTGAGTCTAAGAAAAGGGTTACACTTTCTTTGGCCATAAAAACTGTTTTATCGTTTTGGATACGCTAAAAGTATTAAGTTTTAAAATTGTATTGTAAAACAAATGGATCTAATGGCAAAAAAATAAAGATAGTGGTGTTGATTTAAATAAAGATCACACCGAGCGAATCAAATTATACGTCTCGAAACACATATCTTACCCAGCGAGAACTTTAAAGGTCTCCTTTTTTAAGTGTTAACCTATAAAACTCAATAAGTTTTAACATACCTCAATTAAAAGAATTTTCTTACAAAAGCTAGATTTTTTCTGGATTTTTTAAACTTATTGTTTTGTTGTTTTTCGCGAAAATTTTTGCTTTTATTTGTTATCAAGTTTCGGCAACGCTGGACACAAGTGCTGTAAACGAACTAAATGACAGATAGCGCTCAAACTCCGCATCCATATAGAAGACAGTTTTGTCAACTTAGCGACAAAAAGAATTTTGACAATCCCTTTAAGCGAGCTGTTTAAAAATATAAATTTTCTAAAATTTTTTGGATGAAAGTATATGAGTCGTGTCAATTAAATTGCGTGAATATCAGCAAACAAATAAAGGCCCTTTTTAAATGATTACTTTCAGTAACTTTTTCGACAGCATGAAATGGCGTGAATGTCCATAGACAATACAAGTCAGCCATATAAAGGCGTTATGCAACGTTAAACAATTCAAGCAGTTCAAGTAATTTTTCTCATATTATTATCCATCGAAAATAAAAGTGTAACTAATTTTAAGAATAGACTTAGATTGAACGTGTAACCTAATGGAAGAGATAAGAAATACTGATATATTATTCGAATAAAATTAAATCATAAATTATAGCAAATGTTTACAAAACAATAAATGATTAGTTTTTCTTTAAAGAAAAGCGAAAGCGAAAAATTGCGTAACTAAAAATGAATTATTCAAAATTTTACAACAAAAATAAATAAATAAATTATTCTAATGATACGTAGCTGACCCGCGGAATAAATACTTTTTCCCATCGCTAGACAAATAGAAAATTTTCCGGATCACTGGCTAGACAATACATTAAAGACACCGAAATTTTTGTTAAAAAGATGTAGCAGAATTTAGTGAAATAAACCAAACCTCAGAAATGATTAAAAATTAAGCAATAAAATTCGTTAGGGTTCACGCAAATTGAATATCTATCAAGGACATTAAAGTAATGACCTAAACATTTTCCAAAAACTCTTACTAATGAATCAATTCTTGAGGTCATAAACAATGGCCATGATTACAATACGTGTTCACACATACACGCGCACACCCATATGAGAACATATGAGGATCTGTTTTGGAAATTGTTGCGGTTAAAGTCCTTGAGAGGTGATGGCATCGCATGGTATATGACCATAATGTGTGGTAATCTATGTATATGTTTGCTCTCATCGATTGTCTCAGAATTCACCAAAACCTCAGCTCATAAAAGTGGCCCTTTCACTAATCCGTTTCGCTGTTTTGTTGCTCTCATTGTTGTCGAAATATTACCAAGGATTATAATCGTATGAATACACTTAGTCTTGACCCGACCACTTTAGTTATTGTTCTCTGCTGCCATTGAGTAGGTACATGTAATATCTACGGTCGCTACAAAATCCTGGGAAGTCAAGAGAGAGAGAGAGAGAGAGAGAGAGAGTGAGAGGGTGATCATGGAGTGGTCATCAGTCGTAATCACCAAAAGAAAAAAAAACATTTTAAATGTTGACAGGCGTAACACGCCTCTAACATAATAAACAACTTGACTTTGCGCATGCTTACTACTCAGTACACACCATCTACGAGTATCTCTCTAAGGCCGGTGAGTTTGTGTTCGATTTCATGGCCGGTGGTCCTTGTTCTTTTATCTGAGGTGTTCTTAAAAGATTTCATGTTTCCATTTGTCCTGACAATTATGATGCATTTTATTGTTTCATAACAAGGATCATCATCATCATCATCATAGACAGCATCGACGTGGTCAGCATACTTCGTCAGCAATATGATGTTTTTACTGGGAAATTCTCTAGCATCGTTGTTAAAACCTTTGACCCATTCCCTTCCAGGCAAAATGTTAATATGAATTTGATTACAATCGGTGTTGTAATTTATTAATTACTCTATGTTTGGTGTCGGAAACAAGAAAGAAGAATGTACAACGTTTTAGAGTTCTTTTTGATTTTTATTACCATCCAATAATTGCGATCAATCAATTTTATTAGTCGGTTGAGGTATTTGATGATTTCATTTTATGAGTTTAATATTTCTCATGGGATATTAGGTCTTTTGAAACAATTTTAATATATTTTATTTTTATCTATTTTAAAGTTTTGAAAATATTTTAATATTTAATATTTTATCCTTTTAGGATATTTGTAGAAAAATTTCAAATTTGCAACATAAAATGTGGGATTTTCATTTGAAAGGGTTATTTGCTTTTCGTTCATCGATATAGCTTTAATAAATCGGTACAAATTCGACATAATTCAGACCATATTGGTCAATATTATGCCAGTAGTATACAACTTTCGCCTAGGTGATATTTGCATTGGAATTGGTTCAAAGCGGTTGAAATTTGATATATCTGCCATTCAAATGTGTCTTTATATATGGTCTAATATATGTTAACTATTTAAGACTGCCGATTTTGTTAAGGTTTTTACACGCATATCGGAAGTCATCTATGCACCAGTGCTAAGAAAAGTGGATCAAGGTTTTGTGTAGCCACCAAGTAAACGAGTTTCCTATAAACACATGAGTTTCGCCTGTAAATCATTCAGGTCAAGGCACTCCACGTAATAAAAGTTTTTAAATGATATCACTTCGCACGTTTCATTATAAAGGGTGCCCCAACAAGAACGCAAGAATTAAATTTGGCGCCATTTGAAGTTTCATTGTTTGACATTTGAACAATTGTTATTGTTTGCTAGTAGAAGGTACGAGGTTAGTAAAAATGGAGCGCTACACGAATGAACAACGCAATCTCATTGTAAAATTGTTTTACCAAAATGGTGAAAGTTTTGCGGCTACAGTTCGCAAATTGCGATCAATTTGGGGTCACAATAATGCTCCAAAAGAGTCAACTGTAAAGAGATTAATGGATAAATTTGCCAAAACTGGGTTTGTTAGTGATGTAAAGACAACAACGCGCCTTCGACCAGGTCGATCGAAAGAAAATGTCGCATGTACGTGATGATGTCGCTCAAACTCCATCCACCTCAATTCAACACCGAGCTCAGCAAATTGGTGTCTCCAAATCCTTTATGCAGCGGATTTTGACGAAAGATTTGCATCTTCATGCATACAAAGTTCAATTGACTCAGGAACTGAAGCCAGCTGACCATGGACAGCGAAGAGAGTTCGTTGGAGAGACAACATGAAAATGCTGTGAAATGATAACCAGTATTTCATGCCTAGAATTGAAGAAATGAATGTGAAGGGCATGTGATTTCAACAAGACAGCGTCACATGTCATACAGCCAGAGAAACAATTCAATTGCTGCATCATTCATTTAAATCTTCCGTTCTTGTTGGGACACCCTTTTTCAAAAACTTAATGGCATCGTTTTAATAGTGGACGTGATTAATAAATATTTGTAAAAATATATTTCAATATATATTTGATGTGAGAAATGAGCTGTAGTTAACAAAACTAAATTGAATGCTAGCGTTAGTAAAAACTTTTATACCAGTCTACTGATTATTGACGGTGTCACCACGATGATGGGAGATAGACTACATTGCATTTCATCGATGAGATATGAGATGGCTTCTCATATTCAATGAGCTTAAACTATTTTTAGATTCACTCAGTTTAAATAGCCAGTCTTCTTCTAAACAAAAAATTAACAACGAAAATATGAGAGAAGGGGACAAAAATGGATTTCCAATCGAAAATTTTAAGATCCGAATTCTTTACATAGAGACGCTTTGACTGTAAGCAACCGAATAGCCACAATTAGAGTGCGATGGCTGTATGATAACCGACCTTTTGCGGCCTGTAATTAAAGATTATGAACTGGATGATATGTGGTTCTAACAAGAGGGTGCTATGAGCCACGCAACATGACTGATTTTGGCTTAATTGCAAGAAAAGTTCCCAGAAAGTGTAACTTCACGCTTTGGCGATGCCAATTGACCACCACGATCATGTGATTTGACACCGTTAGACTCTGTTTTGGGGGACCACATCTAAGACCGTATTTACTCTTATAATCCTCGAACGTTGGATTACCGAGATATCGCCCGAAATGTGCGAAAAAGCGGTCCGAAACTACCTCAAAAGGATCCACTACTGTAAATAATCGAGGGGCGGTCATTTAAATGACATTGTATTTCGTACATAAGGGCAATGTCCAAGCATTATAATGAAATAAAAGCTTTACCGAGATCATAGCTTTATGTGTGTTTTAACTAAAGCTACATTTTGTGAGTCCTTATAAGTGGTTGCACTCACTTTCACTACCACTCGACGTCAAAATGGTTTTGACAAATTTTAACTTAATCAACATATCACAATAAAAAACTACTGCCCAACTACTACGATGAATCGTATCCAGTCCTGATTTTGGCAACTACTCTATGGTATATATAATATACATTCGATGACTGACTGTAAGAAGAATCTCAGTTGGATGTGAAAAACTGAAATCTAATTAGCTCTACGAATAATTTACGTTATTTATGGGATGATGGCGAAAATGAGATAAAAGTGGATGCCGAAAATTCCAGCAAATTTTAAAAATAAGCATTATGATTCAGGGTTTCTCTCTTGTAAAGACAACGGTGGAAATCTTATAAACAAACTGTGACGAGAACGCTCCTATAAGTAGGTAGTTTCGCACGGCAACACAGCGAAGCAATCAAACCAATTATCGGCGATAGCATAGACTGGCCACCACCAGACCCAAATGAAATCAGAATAGCAGTATTACGGCTTAAGAATGACGAAGCTATGGGTGCTGATGGCAGGCCGGCGAAGCTATTTAAGACCTCTGGCGATGAGCACACAATGTTTATGCATTAACTCCTCAACTCGGATTATTTCAATAAATGTATATCCTGTGGTTGGAATCGCACCATATTAAGTCCAGCGTTTGAGAGGGAGGCCTTATTGCTCGAGTTATCTATGACATTATCAGTCGTTTGCCTATCGCGTATGAGGCACCGTTGGATGTAATATGTGAACGACTAAAGCCTATTGAATCCAATCTGAATGGATCTCATAAGAGTGACTTTAAACCCGCTAAATCAATAACTGATTAGATATGAAAAATCCTGCAGAATACCAAAGAAAATCTTACGCAAATACACATCTTTTTTTTATAAAGATGCTTTCAACAGGCAAAAAATTGTCTGAAGATTTGCTTAAATTTGGTATCCTTGAGAAATTGATACATCTTTGCTGGAGCTGACCGACATAAAGTCTTCAATGAAGATAGGCAAATATAATACAGAACATTTTTCTTATGAAATGTCACCCTAGGCAAGACGATAGTCCATCAAACTACTTGCGTAGACTGATGATATTGACGTCATTGGTCGAAAACTGAGAAATGTTACTGCAGCCTTCTCACCCTTAGAGAATGAGTCAGTCAATGTTGAATTTGTTTTGAGACCATGTGTTACTATTGACGGCTATAAGTTCTTAGCGATAAATGATTTTGTCAGCCCGAATTACGACATTCTAAAAATTAGGACAAGAGTATTGCTCACAAACACATTTTATTATAAGCTAAGTAATCGCTTGCATACAAAGCCCACTCTCGACGAACAAAAGGTATTTGTAGCGCGGCATATTGAAAAATCATGGATTATGATAATATGAACGGATAAATCTGTCCGGGAAGGGGGGGTTTCGGAAGAAAAATTCACCATAAAATAAATGGGTTTATCATCGTTAATCGAAGAAGGTTACTAAAATTGTGTTGGAACCACTAGATTTCTGAGGCTCTATCAAAATTTGGTGTGACGAATTGGAAAATTAATACAAAAGCGCATTAAATAGACAATAATTTCTAACTCAGCCGCTATCTTAGTAGATAATTATGTACGGTAATGTATTTTATTTTATATTTCAGTTGTTACCTATCTCGAACCATTTTTATTTGACATCCTCTTCTTGTATTATTTTCGGAAACTTAACCTAATCTCTAAAATTGTATTTATTTCATTAGAAAACACAAATTGTTCAAGCCACATTAGTTTGACAATTAGCCAAAATCCCATCCAAATAAGCCAAAGTATCGGCAACAGTATCATCGGCACACACTCGGGCTGCTTCAGCACCCTGTTTGGCCAGTTGAAGCGTCTGTAGTACCGACATACTAGCGCGATTCACAGCCACGGCAATATCTCGATTTATATCAGAAATTTTTTCAACGAAACATGAAATTAAGCTACCAAAATCAAGTCCCATAGCTTGGCAGTTGCTGGGCAGTTGGGTAATCTCAGCGACGTTCGTTTGTAATATCGTGCTGGACTCTTGACTGTTACTTTGAAATGTCACCAAGATATCGTTGAGATCTTTAGTACACACCGATAACTGAGAATCAATGTGATTCCGTATCTCGTCCATTGACAGTAGCTCTTGACACGGACCGCTCGCTATACCGGCTTGCGCCTCCAGAATGGGCTGTGTTAAACGTTCCATGGCCTGGGCTAAGATCACTTCAATGTCACCAACAATAGTACGGGTAGTCGTTTCGATTTTGTTGGAAAGTCGAGAAATGGCATCATCTGTTACATGGGTGATGTGGATGATTAAATTTTCTATGGCATTAGAAATGGGACCAAAATGGTCGACATTTTGCCGAGCCTGCAAAGCTATAGAGCCAACCACCTGGATGTAAGTAATTATGTGAGATTGAAGAGTTTAAATTATACTTGACAGTCAGGCTATACTCACTTGATTGCTTTGGCTAATTACTAGCAGAGCTAGTATTGCAAAATTCCATGTATTTCTTGTCATTTTCTTAAAAGTTTTACATCCGTTTCGCCCTACGTTAAGTTATAAACTGGTGCAATTTGTTGTATTACTTTAACCAATTTCCAGTCATATTTCACTGATAACAACGCACAACTGGCAAAGGGAAGGGAGAGGGCATCGTCTTGTTTTTCATATTAGATAAGATGTGGTTTTCACTTTTTCCCCGGCCATATTCTCACTTGTATTGAACAACTTGTGATGTACGATAAGGAAAATGATACATCTTCCAATGCCATCATCAGATGGGTGGTGTTTTGTTTATACGATGAGTAATCGTAGTGTCATTTCGATATCATTGAAAGAATTTGAAATTGCACTTTGCTAACTGTACAATTCGGTTCTTTGGGGGGAAAAAGTGGCCAACAATTTGATAAATGTTTTTCATTGTATTTAGTTTGATTTTACCTTTTTAGTCTTCGATTTCGTAAATGAATTTCTGATTATTTTACGTCATTGCGGCACTAAAGCAAAAAATATATGTATTTTAAAATAGTGGTATCGAGGTGTGATCAAAAAATAACCGTTATTCTCAATTTTTTTCAAAAAGTATTTATTTATTCATCAATTTCTATTTTATTTCCTTTAAAGTAGTACCCTTCAGATACAATACACTTGTGCCAGCGTTTCTTCTAATCCTCGAAACACTTCTAAAACGCGCTTTTTGGTATCGCCAACAGCTCTGGTTTCGATTTTTCTTTTATCTCCTCAATCGTAGCAAAACGCTTTCCTTTCATCGATGTCTTCAGTTTTGGGAAGAGGAAAAAGTCAGCGGGGGCCAAGTCCGGTGAATACAGTGGTTGAGGCATGCTTGCAGTTTTGTTTTTGGCCAATTGCACATTTTTATTGTGCATTAGGGTCCGGTTATATCAGCGTATAATAATTTAAAAATATTGTAAAACTGTAGATTGTGATAAATATGTTAAGCCTTTTTGTAGGGCGATAGTTGGAAGTGATTATCTTCAGCTGGCTCCCAAATGTAAGCATCTCTGATCACATAAAGAAATTACGAAGTTTTTTTTTATAATTTTTTTTTTAAATTTGAGTTCTAAATCTATAAGTACTACATACAGCTATACTCAAAAATTGATTTTACGTATGTGGATTACAGTTGAAAGAATCGAAAATATATATTTATGACTTCCAAAAATGCAAATGTACACGAAAATTACACATCCGGTAAGAGAAAAATAAGTAATTTTTCAAGAAAAGTAACGGAAAACAAAAAATCAAAAAGAAAATTAATTTTTCATTTTCTGAGTTTAAAATGAAGGTATATATCATGTTGGAATATAAATATATATCACTTGATATGGTAATACCCAGAAGGAAGCATCTAAAGTACCAATGAACTTTGGCCCATAAGTGCTTTATAACTTATTAAGTCGATTGAATGATGCCCGCTTGTTTGACTGGCTCACAGACCTGTAGGCTCAAAATAGCAACCATCAAAGATATTTTATTTATTTTGCGCCGCAAGTAGAAAATAATTCCAAGTGCATCGGTCTTCTGCGCTTATTCTTCAGCGCGTGTCAGCAAGTTTCGATAGACTTTTGAAAAAGTCTGGTCCTTATGACAAAGCTTTCATAGCTTTCATATTCGCACAACATGGTAATCTAATCATATGGTAATCTGGACTGAGAGTGATACCGATACCGACTAGCAGTGATACCGATACACGGTCGGAAATGTCCATGGTTTCCATTTGATAAGCCCGGTTTCTAGTGTATTGATCCGAGGATTGCAAATTTGCATTGAGAATATCTTAGTGTTTAGGAAATATAAGGGTGCACTGAGGAAGGCTAAGAGAAAGTCCTGAATTGAATTCTGCAGTAAAGTTGAAAACACTACCAAAACCGGAAGGCTAAGGGAAACACTGGTCTCCACACCGTGCACGATGGGTTACCTCAGGAAGCCGCGGAGTGATTGAACAACATTCAGTGAGGAATCACTGGAGCTACTCTTGGACATTCGTTTTCCTGGTAATTCCCGAAACGGAATTGTCGCTTATAACACTACGTCGAACCAACCTTCGTCTATTACCAGGAAAATCGTAATCAAACACAGAATAGCGTGAGCTATTAAAAGCTTCGAACCTTTTAAGTCACCCGTGCCGGACATGATTTCACCAGGTGAACTACAGGCGGTGGCTGATACGCTGATTCCATGGCTTGAGGAGCTCTATATCAGCTGTATTGACCTAACATACATCCCTGCCATGTGGACGGAGGATCAAGGTGGTATTTATTCCCAAAGTCGGGAAAACCTCTCATACGGGACCAAGAGATTTTAGACCTATCAGCCTGTCATCGTTTCTCCTCAGATACTGGAGAGACTCATTGACAGCTATCTTAGGTCGAGCATAGGCCGGAAGCTTTTGCCGGATAGACAACATGCCCTACACGACCTGGTCGCATTCATCAAAAGTTCACTCGCCGTCAAGGAGTATACTTTGGTAGCCTTTCTAGATATAGAAGGGGCGTTCAATAACGTTTCTCCTGATACGATAGTTGCAGCACCATCAAACCTAGGAGTTGACATCAGTATTAGGAATCTAGTGTACTATCTTTTTACGAAGAGACGTATCAGGGCTAGATTAGGGTCGTCGGACCTGTACAGATATGTCAGTAGGGAAACATCCCAAGGAGGTGTGCTATCCTCCCTACTATGGAACCTCACCCTGAACAGTATTCTGTTCTTTTTAGAGAAGGCCGGGATCAAGGTTGTCACATACGCAGACGATATGGCAATAGCAGTTATGGGGAAGTTTTTGGGAACACTCAGAGACATCCTTCAAAGAGGCCTTCTCACTGTAACGAAGTGGGTGAGGGAAAACGGTCTCGGAGTAACTCCAAATAAGACCGAAGTGGTTCTGTTCACCAGGAAGTACAGGATTCCACCTGTGGATCCCATCTCCTTGTGGGGTACTGAAATTCCTGGCGCGAACTGTGCAAAATATTTTGGTGCATTATTGGACAAGAAGCTGAATTTCAAACTCAACATTCTGGACAGGGCAAAAAAGGCCACAGTGGCGCTATATGCGTGCAAGATGGCAATAGGGAAACAATGGGGATTAAGGCTTCACATTATTCACTGGTTGCATACTGCAGTAGTAAGACCGATAATGTTGTGTGATGATATCGCCTTGTGGAAGGCTCTTGAGAAGTCCACGTACTGTAGGATATTGGACAAGATCCAGAGGATGGCTAGTCCGTGCATCACAGGTGCGCTCCGCGCCACCCCATCCGATGCATTTACTACCCCTGGACATAATAAGTGTGCAGACTGCCGCTGCTGCGGCGGTAAGACTAAGAGAGCTGTCACAGTGGTTATGGTCACAGTGTGATCCTCAACATAATGCCTGACATAACAGGCACTACTGACTACACTCTGGCTGAACCACTGTTCGACAAGAAGTACCATATGTTTATACCAGATAGAGATACATGGAAATGTAGAACTCCTGGTATAAGACTGTATGTCGACCTCTACACTGACGGCTCAAAATTAAATTATCAGGTAGGTTTCGGTCTCTGGTCTCTGGAGTAGACCTGGGGCTAAACATAGCAAGAAGGCTACCTGATCACTGTAGCGTTTATCAGGCCGAAATTTTGGCCATCAAGGAAGTGGCAGAATGGCTGAGATATAACATCCTCACCACGGTGGAAATTAACGTATTCTCTGATAGTCAACCAAGCATTAGATCCCTGGATTTTGTCTTTCTGAACTCAACATCAGCCCTGAATTACCGCAGATCTCTTAACGAGAAGGCTTAGTATTTCAGCACTCACTTTATGTGGGTGCCGAGCCACAGGGACATACGAGGGAACTGCAGATCAAACGAGCTGGCAAGACTAGGGACATCCTTACGGACTCCAGCCGAGTTGGAGCCCGAGGGCACGCCTCTAGCCACTTGCAAGCTCCTACTGCGAGATGGAGCATATTTAATGATATAATGGAAGATTTGCTTCGCTATGATCGGTTATCCGCGTCTTCAACTGAAGATAATATCGGTAAAGAAAAGGAAATGGTGACTGAAAATCGGTATTTACGTTTAGAAGAGATAGCCGCTGAACTTCCTGCATCCCATGAATCAATATTTAAAATTATTCATTTGCTGAAGCACCTGAAAATGTGATAGAACGAGTCAATTTCAGCCCACATTCATAAAACGCATTATAACTGATGATGAAACATGGCTTTGAAATGACGCCTCCCAACCGAAAAGACCGCATCAAAGTTGATTAGAAATTAAGATAATTTTGACTGTTTTTTTTTTTTGACTAAATAAGGGATGTTATATCGACTTTACGCGGAAGTAAAACTCGTGAATTTTGCACCACGATAACGTACCATCTGACAAGATTGCTATTGGGAACGAATTTCTTATAAAAAACTCAGGAAATATCATTGAACAAACATCATATTCGGCACACTTTTTATCCTTTCAAAACTCAAATTATCCACTACCGAGAATTAAAATTTTTTCCAAAAAAATACGTTTGAAAAATGCTTTGACGATTGGATTATTTATTCATTGGCATAAGTGTACTTTGGAAAAAGGGCTACTTTGAAGACTATACAATAAATTAGAATAAATATTTTGAGTCTTTCTAGCCATTTCCCGGTATTTTTTTTTTTTTTTTTTTTTTTTTTTTTTTTTTTTGAAAGAATGATTACTGGGGATATCTGATTACTGAGTATTTGGGAGAATACTGTGTATGTGGAATATACGGGGCGCTTCAAGTATTTTGGATATTTGTGATAATTAGAATAGTTAGGACTTTTAGAATATTTAGACTATGTATAAACTTACAGCGTTTTTACTTACTTATAGTACTTTAAAATAAATTACTTAATACTCAACTTGAACTTCAAAAATGTACTTAATTTGAATTGCAAATCAATGTACAGTACATATGCAATCGTGGATTGCTTTTGTTTAACTATGCTATAAAATTTACTTGTTACCTGTTGTGAATTGATTAATGAATTATAAAAAGGTAAATTGTAAAGTGACAAGTTAAGTTAGTATGCCAAAAGCGGCACTTTTTTATATCGCATCACAGCGAGTAGTCATTTTCTCCCTCATTTCGAATTCTACATTAAAATTACTTATTATAACGTGAACAGAACTTCCGTTGTTCACCAGTCATTTCATAAACATTTATGGTAAGGTATAACCTGCTATCCTGAAAGATTTATCCAGTATGTCTAGTCCTTTGGGGTTTAATCTCTGATTTTCTCTTCCTACCTAAATCCTAATACAGTTTCTCGTTGCACGAGAGATTGTAAGTATCTAAGGTTATACTCTATTTTTAGAGCTAACCCGCTACCGCAAAACAGGTGACATCTGCCTTTACCAAAGACACAGTCCACATCATAACAACCACAACTTCGCTGAAGATCGATTGGAATCCACGTCAACCGCTATCATCAAACTCTCTCCAAACGTTAACACTAATCGACCCTTTCCCCTTAGCATAAACGCTAACGTTTGTTCAGACTATTTGGAATGTATTGACAATGACATTAATTGGTTTTGATTGGAATGCTTTGAATATTTGGAATATTTCGAATATTTGGAACATTTACATCATTTAGACTGTTTGAAATATTCGAAATATTTGGAGATTTTGAAATATTTGTAATAATTAGAAAATTTTGAACTAATGGAACATTTTAAATTGAAATGATCACTATATTCGGAATACTGGGAATGTGTGGAATGCTGGAATATATATATGTAGAATACTTGAAGCATTTGGAATGTTTGGAATACTTAGAATATTTGAAGTATTCAGAGTGTATTGAGTGTATAATCTGAACACTTTTTCCTGTTTGGAACATTTTCAACATTTGGTATGCATGGGATATTTTATATTTTTGGTATTCCGGTATTCCGATATTTGAAAGGTTTACAATATTTTTAGCATTTCGAACATTTTGATTGCTTGGAGTATTTGGAACATTTGGATTATTTGAAGTATTTGAAATACTTATAATAAAACAAAATATTCGAAATACTCGGAATGCATTGAACTTTTGAATTTTTTGTTTTTATTTGGAATAATTCTTTAAATCCCGGAATGTTTGGAATATTTTGAACATCTGGGGCGATTGAAACTTTTGAAACAGTTGGCCTTTTTTTGTATTGCTTGGAATATTTGGAATGTTTAGAGTATTTAGCATTTAAAATATAAGAAATATAATACAATTTCTGAATATTGTAGGTATTTCAATGCTTTTTGCAATTTTCTAAATATATGTTATACTTTCAACATTTGGAATATGTTAAATGGTTGAAATATTTGGTGATTTTTCTACTTTTTTTTATCCAAAGAATATGAGGAATAATTTAAACATTTGGAATATTTTAAATTTTCGGAGAATTTTTTGTATGGAATATGGAATTTGACTTATTTAGTACATTTAGAGTACTATATGGAATGTATACTATTTACTACTATATTATAATATTATATTTGGATTCTAGGTATGTCTTATATACATGAAGCACCAGAATGTTTGAAATTATTGATATATTTAAAATACAAAGCGTATTTGGAACACTAGGAAGACTTGTAATATTTTGAGCATCCGGAGCTTTTTGATTATTTGGAATACTCGTATTCCTAATTATTAGAATATTTGAAATACACCGAGCATTGGAAACAATTGGAACACTTGGAATATTTTGAGATTTTGAAATATTTGGAATGTTTAAAAATGTATGAATTAACCGAAATATCTACCTATACAATAGCAAAGTACTGCTTCTCTCTCTTCTACAGTGGGAGAATTTCATCATCAACATCCACAAATGGATATCCAGGCATCCTAAATCATTTGTAACAAATTATCTTGCATCGGACACATGTGATGCTCTTTCTTACACGCCAACTGACGCTCTATAAGAACGTCTTTCAGCTCCGGCTCCAAACGAACAGCGAACACGTGTGCACTCAGACAGAGTAAAGGTAAAATTTTGAGCAATGAGCAAACGGGAATTAAAAATGCATCCAAATTATACGAAAAATAAAGCCGAAACCCTTGAAATGATCCTTACCGCCAGGATTATGCGTATGTATTGGAAGTATCCCTTGGAGGGGAGCGAGGAATTTACGCTTTAAACGACGTACGCATGACCGAACGAGCAACAGCAGTGCAGCATCATTAACATCCGAAAAGGAACATTGTCAACATGACACCTACCAAAAACGTAAACCCTCAAAGGAAGACGAAAGAGTTGTGCGCACGCGCAAATGATTTGGAGTATTAGGCCAACTGTTATCTTTTTCGTTATATTCAATGAAAAATTGTTTTGAAATACGAAGGAAGGGAAGTTGTCTCAACTTTTTTTTATACCCTTATATTGTGGTATTGGTTAAGGAAACTGGCAACATAGGAAGAAGAGATGGGGAAAAGGATACGGAACATTATTTATCCAATATTTTACTGGGTCTATCTAACAAATGTATAATATAACATTTTCATATTTCCTCTTCTTAGCAACATAGAGTATTATACAAATTTCATAGGAAATCTACTAATTTCTTCAGTTGCAAAGAATTTTTGTTTTTTTTTCAAAATTTCGTACATTTGATTCATATTCTATGAAGCATATATTTTTTGGTGGAATTAATAGAAAAATAACTTAAAGTTACTTTTTCGTATTTGATACATGTACAGTAGTACTAAGCTATGCATGGAGGAAAAAAAATCACTATTTTTGCATGCAAACTTGAAAGCTTTATTTAGCATAATTGAAGTGATCCGATTAAGGTCAAATACGCATCGTTTTGTTTGATAAATTGTTGCCATTGTGAAGGCAATTCCATTATGTCTCTCTGATAGTAACTCTCATCCCTTTTGCCATAAAACTGGGAGGTCAATTTTCACAAGTTTCTCTTGAGGCAAATGTTCTACCAGCAAAATTATTCGCCATGAGCTGGAACATATGGTAATCACTTGGTGTCACTTTCGAACTACACAGTGGTTGGACATATCATTATGGATGGATAGCTTGGCGTTGTCCTGATGGACATATCATTATGGATGGATGGCTTGGCGTCGTCCTGATGGAGTACAATTCCCCCCCTATCGGCCAAAGTTGGCACCTCCTTTTGGATTGCTTTCTTCAGACGTCCAATTGTTGTGACTACAGATCCGAATTAAGAGCTTGGGCGTACAGGGGAAACTCACAGTAGATGATTTCCTGCCAAACCCACCCCACAGCAAAAGCTACCTGACAGTCAGTGCTGGCTTTGCCACTGTTTGCGCCGGCTTACTGCGATTCAACCACGGCCGTTTTGGATTGACATTATCGTAGGCGACGTACTTTTCATTAACAGTCCCCCTCCGCTTCAGAAATGGCTGAATTTAGTTACGATTCATCAGCGATTTGCAAATGGAAATTCGCCCTATAAGGTGTTAACTTTTGTAGCACTCATACATCGACTTTATTTATGCATCCAGTCTTATCCAAGTGGTTCCAAACGGTATTCGAAACAGTGCTTACATGACAGTTCGACTTGATGATTTACATTATTCTTTCAACATTTTGGACAATTGGCCTTCTAGAGTGTGGTGCATCTTTGAAGTTTAAATTACGCAAAAGAAAAGGATGAGAACAGAAGTGCGAATGATTGGCTGTTAGACTATCTGGACTATAAACAATGTTCCCATTTTCAGACGCCTGGCTTGCGTTTTTTGCCTTTAACGAATAAAAATTGTGAACTGTGGTATGTATTCTCTTTACTGGTGTTCACCTTTGAAGAGCCCTCAAGCAATGCTGAGTCAAGCAATCACAAAACTGTCTGAGTAGTTTTTTGAGTACGAAATCTTATCCATCTAACGTCATCTAGCGTAAATCGATCGTAGTTATACAACACGAGATACGGATTGCTAAATAAATCCGTTAGGAAAATGTTGATATAAAATAATATTATAAAATAATTTATTTTAATTATAGGAGTATAGCTTATATACAGTAGTGGTCTTCTTTTCTTCTTATATAAATACCTTCTTCTTATATAGAGGGTGGCGCATAAGTAACGTTAAGATTTGGTCAGTGAATATATTTTTTTTATTTAAGTCTTTTTTTCGTCTCTTTACAGAATTAACTAAATAATACTTGGGAAACTTATGATAGAAAGGCTCAGCACAAAACGAAGAACCAAAGTTGTTCAATTTTACTTTGAAAGTCAGCATTCGATTATTCAGATCATATTAAAACTTCTTTCATATTCGAAATGCTCTTAGGGCTCCAACAATTTACCGATTGGTTCAGCGTTTTAGGCAACAAGGGACTGTCTGTGATCTTCCGCGTGCTGGAAGACCTCGTGCAGTTCGAAATGAAGTGACCATTGCTCGAGTGCGAGCAATTATTGAGGAAAACCCCGAAACTTCCACCAGGCAACGTTCTCAGCAGTTAGAGATATCTATGCGGTCTTTGCAAAGAATTTTACATATGTTACATCTTTTCCCATATATGATGCAATTGGTTCACGAGTTAAAACGATCACGTGAACGCATTCAATATAGTCGCCATTAACGTTACTTATGCGCCACCCTATATAAGTACCATTCATTCAAACTAAATGAACAGTATCTTTTTAAATATTTGTTATTATTTGGACTTTATCATAAGTGGGCATAATGGCAGAACATATCTTTGAAAGAATTTGCATGTTCTGAAGCCGAAGCCCGAGGAGTTTTAAATTCTTTTCTATGCGCCGCACAAAACAGATAACAATTTAATAAATAACAAAGTAAATATAAGATAACCAACTGACCGATCGTAGCGCGTTGATTAGTACACGCGACTATCGTTTGCATGATCGCAGGTTCAATCCCGCGTACAGCCATCTATTATTATTTGAGCGGCGGTCACCTCAATGCCAGTAGTCGAGTAATCGACACGTCTTATAAATGCTTCTCAAACTGTGACGTTCAGAATCGTCGTTAAATTGTAGGTTTCTTTGAGTGAGTCTAAAAATAGAGCGTGTATGTAAGCTTACTGAATGAGAGAATTTCTCCCATGTCTCATTTAAGAGATGCAAGGAAATTTGTTTTTTAAGTAAAAAATAATTTGTTAATATGAGGCCATTTTCCTCCTTTTTCAGTAATCTCCAAAACCTATAGCAATAATGTTTTTACCACAACTTTTGTGGCTTCGAACACAGCAAGGTTAACTCAAACATTTTAACCATGACTGAGATTGGCCGAAAACTAAATCTTGAATATTTCACGTCGTTCGGCACTATTTCGCTGTTCATAATAAAAAGGTAGTTGTTTTTTAGAAATATTTCACACGATTTGTTATATCGGGAACAACTTGATATGCTAATCTTTTGCTCTTCTAATAAGTCTGGTATTGTTTTAAAATTGCAAAACATAAAAATTTTCGGTCATAAATGTTCATTCCGCATTTCTGTGTCCTTACCGAGTGTTTGCATGATGTCCTTTCTTTGGAGTGCAACATTCAAAGATATTTGTAGACATTGTATGAGTGTGTGTGTTTGTATATAAAACTACAACTAGCTCGTGCTTAAACTGCTATCATCGTTAGTATCATCCTGCTATAGTTAGTTGTTGCTGTTTGTCCTCATTCTTCCTGCTACCAACCAAGTATTTTGTTTACAAAACATCCAGAAGTGACAGCAGGCAGGATCTTTGCAATAGTCGTGTGCGTTTACACGTTTCTTAAGGAAATGAAAAAATGTGTGAGAGTATGCGTGTGTCGCTATTGATGAGGGGAAGCCTAATTCTTGTAAGTCAAAGTAGCACCAGATGACGGCATGCGCCTACTTCTTTTTTTTTTTTTTTTTTTTTTGCTTGTGTCAGGAAGAAGAAGCTCAAGACGCGAAGTGATCCTTTGGCATTTCAACAACAAGAAGGAACTGGAAAGAAATAAACGATGACACACTCAAGGTAACATATGTTACATTTTCGGCATGAGTCCTTTTTTTGACAAAACTTCCATCTCGTTCTGTGCTGTGTCCTTTTTCCTCTTCTGCATTCGCTGGTGATCACAATTATCCGCTACTTTCTACCACTCGTAGTTGAATACAATAAAAGAAACCTACTTTGTGGCCCAAAATGATGATGATGATGATGCCAACAGTTGGTCTATAAAATTTTAAATGATTTTGTGAAATTCCTACAAGATGCCATAAGGAATTTTATAATTGTTAATTTATAATTAAAAATACTGCGAACCATGGAGATATTTCAAATGAAACGCAGTAGCCTTTAGTGCGTTCTTAAATAAATGCGACGCATTAAAAATGCATTAATCACTTTTTGGCCATTTGGTGTTTTTCGTGCCTTTTGAAGAATTTGGCTGAAATCTTGAAAATTTGGTGCCAAAATATTTAAAAGCGTGCACTTAATTTGACACTTTGACACGCAAATGCATTTCGAATCAACTATATTATTCACGTGCATACATACAGATATGATTTAAAACATAAGGATGTGGAGTAAGATATATGTATAAAAATTCAAAAGCACAACTAAATTGAAATAACCATAAAGCAAATATTTAGAGCCTTAACATTATAAAAAAATACTTAAAATAAGGAAATACTATCAATCACCCGCTACTTTGTAACCGTCATTCCACATTTTAAATAAAAATGAAAGCAGAGTTTGAATCCCTATAATTTACGAACAGCACTCACACAGACTCCCTCTGCAAATATCCACGACACTGATTTTAACGATTTAATCAGGGAGGTGATGCTTCTTCTTTCCACATTTAGTTGAGCTCCTATTATCATCCTATAATATCAAATTTCATACAATATGGCTTAATCCTTTACTATAGACTTTTAGTCTAGATGATGGAATCGTTTCTGTTCCTCTGTGTTCTGTTCCTTCTTCTCTAAAAATGTGATCTTCCTAAAATCCATTATGAAAGTGTGGACAGGCCGGAAAAGGAATGCGGCCTTTAATTTTGGTCCTTTCATCCTTTAATCCTCAGCCTTAATATCTAATATGGTTCAGTTTTTGTCCTATTTATTCCCTATAGGAATTGACAAATGCATAAAATCTAATTTCTTGCTTTTAGTTTCTGCAATTGGACTTTGCGATTTATTCCTCCTTTCTTCCTTGTTTATGATTTAAATTTTCTATGGAAGGCCGCATTTTGGACTCCTTTATTCCCAATTTTACACCTAAGGGGCGATCCCTAAACTAGGCGATCTAACAAAGAAGACATAAAAAGGTTGGGAAAAATGTTCTTTATTTTTCAATATAATCTTTTTTTAGCTCGATACACTTTTTCCAGCGATATTCAGTAGCTTTAATATCCTGTTTACAGTAAGAACTGTCAAACTCCTTAAAGTAACCATAAACCACAGACTCCACCTCTTCATTGTTAGCAAATCTTTTACCAGCGAGCCAATTTTTCAAGTTTGGGTGTAGAAAGTGGTCTGAGGCAGCTAAATCTGGCGAATAAGGTGCGTGATGAAGCAATCCGAACTTTAATTCACTATCGCTGATGTGTAAACTTCACATTCTTCTTCGCCAAATTTTGACTTTTTTTCCACAATTTCATTACCTAAATGCTGCATTTAGTTAGCAAAATATTCGCCGTTGATGGTTTTTCGTTTCTGAAGAAAATCAATAAAAATAATCTCATGCGCATCCAAAAAACAGACGCCATGACCTTGCCTGCAGATGAAACCGTCTTCGTCTTCTTTGGATACAATTCCCCCATTCCAATCTACTGCTACAAAAGAACAGTCACCTTTGTCTGAAGCGTGAAGTGGTGGATCCATGCCTCATCCATGGTTATAAATAAATGCAAAAGTTCGGGTTTATTGCGGTGAAACATCGCTAAACACTCTACCGAAATATCTTCACGACGCTGTTTTTGCAAGCGCGGCACCCATCTTGCGCACAGCTTTATCATCTTCAAATCTCCGGTTAATAGACGATGTAGAGCACATTTTGAAATGCCTATCATTTCAGGCCACCATTTTTTGGATTTTCTTAACCGTTTCTGGCGTGGACACCACAATTGTACGACCACCACGGTCTCCGTCTTGCAGTTTGTACTGCCTCGTCTAAACGCTGCTATCCAATATTTTACAGTCGTAAACGAAGGACACAGACTCCCCCAGAGTAGAATCTAGCTCAACTTTACTATTGGGCGGACTGAGACCTTTCAAATAGAAATATGGAACATTGATCAATTTTTTCCAAGTTTATAAATTCGCTGAGATCCTTCACTTTTGAACCCTTAAATAGTAAACAGCGTGCCTACTATGGAAGGAAAATATGGACATCAATTTCCATAATGCTAGAGCGTTTTGAACTTTGTTAATAGTATCAGATGTGTTTCCTTTTATTCTGTGTTAGCCTAAATGTAATTTTGTATTTACCACCCTTGGACATAATTAGTGTGCAGATTGCCGCTGCTGCGGCGGTAAGACTAAGAGAGCTGTCACAGCGGTCAAACAGTGGTTACGGTCACAGTGTGATCCTCAACATGGTGCCTGACATAACAGGCACTACTGACTACGCTCTGACTGAACCACTGTTCGACAAGAAGTATCATATACTTATACCAGATAGAGATACATGGAAATGTAGAACTCCTGGTGTAAAACTGTATGTCGACTTCTACACTGACGGCTCAAAATTAAATGATTAGGTAGGTTTCGGAGTCTACTCCAGAGACATTTGGCTGAACATAGCAAGAAGGCTACCTGATCACTATAGCGTTTATTAGGCCGAAATTTTGGAAGTGGAGGAATAACTAAGATCCAACGTCTCCACCACGGCGGAGATTAACATATTCTCGGACAGTCAAGCTGCAATTAAATCCTTGGATTCTGTCTTCCTGAAATCAACATCAGCTCTGAATTGCCGCAAATCTTTTAACGAGATGGCTCAGTATTTCAACATTCACCTTATGTGGGTGCCGGGCCACATGTGCCGGGATAGCAGGGAACTGCAGAGCAGATGAGCTGGCAAGGCTAGGGATAACCTTACAGACTCCAGCCGAGTTGGAGTCCGTGGGCATGCCTTTAGCCACTTGCAAGCTCCTACTGCAATATGGAGCACACTTAGCAGCAAATGCTAGGTGGGCGTCTGTCCGGGGCTGTAATCAATCCAGACGGATGTGGCCTCGCCTAGATCTAAAGCGTTCCCACACACTGCTGTTGCTATCAGGACCAGGCGTCTCATTGCTTGTAGCCGTCATGACGGGATACTGCGTGATTGGAAGACATGCAGTGAGATTGAAGGTGGCGACTAGTGACTTCTGCAGGAGTTGCAGGGATGAAGAGGAGGAGGAATGTACAGAACATCTTCTCTGCGGTTGACCCGCTCTGGCGACCAGGCGGGGATCAACACTGGTCTCTTATTTCCTTAGGGACCTTGGACGATGTAAATATTGTCCGACTTAAGAGTTTCTTGAGGCGCTCAGGATGGTTCACCGGGGAAACTTGGGACATCCTTATCTCTAGTTTCCGTGGTATCACAATGGACTACACAGTCTAAGTGAGTCTGTCTATTCAGACTGCCACATTGACCTAACCTAACCTAAGCCTACCCTAAAAGCAGGCATATTGAAAAATCCCCACATGTAGCTTTTCTAATCAGAAAAGGCAGTATGGGCACCAATTTCCATGATTCTAGCTCTAGCCGTTTGGGATGGTCAGTAGCACCTGTTTTGTCGACTTTTTTCCGTTTTTACCCGAAAGAGTTTAAATTTAAAAAAAAATCCTTTCTTGTGTGTAATATGGAAGGAAAACATGGATACCAATTTTCATGGCATATGAACTGGTCGGTGGTACTACCTAAGATTTGTCCCTTTTTACCCTAAAGGTCAGAATTTTTAAAAATCCCTTCTTATCACATGTTTGCTCTGAAAGAGGAATGGGAACAATGATTCTAGTTCTAGCTGGCAAGAATTCCTAAAAACTCTTTCTTAACGCGTCTTTGCTCTAGAAGGGAAGTACGGACTCCAATATTCATGCTTATTCCAGCTCAGGCCGTTTGATCTGGGAGATGGTACCAGATTTGTTCACTTTTAGGCTGTTTCACTCCTAAAACGATGGTTTTCAAAAATCCTTTCTTACCGAGATGAGTAGATGGGAATATGGACGCCAATTTTCATGACTTTAGCTCTAGCTGTTTGAGCTGGGCGATAGTACCAGATTTGTCAATTTGTACCTTGTTTTCACTCCTAAAATCTTAAATTTCGAAGAAAGTCCTTATCGTGTGTTTGCTCTGGAAGGGCAATATGGATACTAATGATTTTAGCTCTAGCCGTTTGAGCTGGGCAATAGCACCCAAATTGTCTCTTTTTACTCTGTTTCTACTCCTAAAAGTATTCGGAAAATCCCTTCTCAATAACGGTTATGTACACCCCAATCTCCGAGATTCGAGCTTTACTTGTTCGGCCTGGGCGACAATCAATCAGTAACGTAACAACGTTATATATAGGGTTGTCCATTTTTCGTTATCACATAAATAAAATACACATAAGGCTATGACATCAATGAAACTTTTTTTCCATTATAATGCTTCTGGATTGGTTGCAGCAGTGGGCCTTTTTGGCGTAATTTTCGAAAAAATACGGCTCTATGAAACCTTCAAACCATAATGCACACCAAACAGTCACTTTACCGGGATGAATTGGCTTTTCCACAATCACTTCTGGGTTCTCCAAGCCCCATATGCAACTCTTTTGCATGTCGACATAACCACCGAGTAAGAAATGAGCTTCATCGTTGAAGAAAATTTTGTTCGATTGAAAACCTACGTTTGAATCACCACTTTTGTAGTAAATTTTAATTATTTCTACTCGTTCTTCGGTTGTTTAACGATCCAAATTCGTAAATGGCAAATCTTTCACTAAATAAATAACACTTCAAATGACAACAATTTAACAATTGACAGCCTTGCCAGATCGATTAAATGGTTAACTCCAGATAGATTTAAAAATTTTAATGAATTTACTTACAAATTATGCGGACAGAAGAGCATAAGTAAAAAATATAAACTTAGTTTTTTTGCATATTCAAACATACGTCAGAATTTCATATTTTAAAAAGAATAAAAAAATAAAAAAACCTTCCATACACAAATTATTCCTAAAAAGTTGGTTTTCAACAAATAAAAATATATGGAAATACGTTGTTACCGTAATTTAATATTAAATAAATTAATTTTCTGTAATACTAACAACTTTTTTCATTTTCCATTTCACAGGCCAATCTCAAGGTAAGTGTTTTTAAGCGTCATCATTACAAAAAGTCTCCAAATCCAACGCCGCTCAATCTCCCGCGAGCACCTACATTTTTAGCCAAATACAAATTTGGTTTTCAACAAATCAAACTGGCCATATGGCTGAAATAGATGTTTTACAAAATGATGCAGTTAATTTTGAGCGAAAGGAAACTTGTGTAAGAGATGAACCCTCCTAAAATTCTGTTTATCCAAGAAGCACAAATTGGCAAAAGAAACCGAAGGGGGAACGGAAAGAAGCACGGTAGAAACCCTCAAAAGAATGACACTCATTCATGCATTTCAGGGGAAGCGGGACAGTATCTGCACATCACACTGCACCATGTCGTAGTGGCACTAACTGTTCCCAATAGATTGACACAGCTTAAGAACGAATTTTGTTTTTTTTTTTCAAATAATTTATCCCCAATAAAGTAACAACGCCAAAATAAAGAATAGCGCGCGCTCTCGTTCTTCATTTGGATCACAAAGGTCACTTCAAATACTTTTACACAAATTTCCGTGTTGTGCCTTCTGCATGATCCAGAAACCCAGAGGAAAAAAAGCATTCAAGGCACTTTGAACCTATTTGTTGTTGTATGATTATCTATGGAAGTAGACATATGTTTGTATGCATGTTTATGGCAATGCATCCGTAAGCAACTCGTAACCGGCACCCAAAACTAAAAATATTTCTATATGAATATCCGACCATCTGTGATGCTATGTCATTTGGTTCCCTGCACCAAGGGTAACCTTATGCAGAGAATTGGAAACACTCAATGGAAATATTCAAAGTCTTACTGCAGCAGACGTTAGTTGGATGAGTCAATAAGAAGCGAGTTAGTCAGCCAACAAACCAAGTAATTATAGCGACTGCAAAGTGAGACTGACGCGTGCCCGGGCCATCAAAATAATTTAGATCAACGTCAAATGCCATCAAATGGAACAAAATGATAATAAGATATACACCGAGAGATTTAGAGAAGATAGCAATCAAAATGTAATTTCGAAATATCTTAAGAATGAACAAGTCAGCAATGTAATAATTGAATATTCACGGATTGCTAAATAAATCTATTGGGAAAATATTGATATGAAATAATATTATAAAATAATTTCTTTTAATTATACGAGTATAGCTTATATACATATACCTTCCCGACGGACACCCTGTAGAATATAATGGCAAAAAAGTAAAGAAAATTATGTTTTCTGTATTCTGCACTGTATGCGCCACACGTAAATAATTTCAAGCACATCGGTCTTCTGCGTTTCCTCTCCAATTAGACACAACAAGTTTCGAAAGTACTGCAAAAGTCTGGTCCTTAAAACGAAATTTTGATCGCCATCTTTTGCGCTGAAAATTGAGTTCGTTATCGAAAATTTTTCGTGCTAAAGCATTTAGATCCATCCGCACAACATGACTCAACCAACGCAATCGCTGTATGCCGATACGTTTGACCACATCGATAACGGTATATAACTCATATAGCTCATTGTCCATATAATTTGCGGAGTATTTTCATCTCCAGCACTGATTCATCCGCTTGTGCCATAAACCAGAATTCTACGCCATGCAATAAGACAGTTAAAGCCAACATCTGGTACAGTAGTGACCTCCTTTTCTTCTTATATAAATACCTTTTCTTCTTATATAGAGTGGCGCATAAGTAACGTTAAGATTTGATCAGTGAATACATTTTTTGTTTAGGCCTTTTTTATCGTCTCTTTACAGAATTTACTAAATAATACTTGGGAAATTTATGATGGAAAGGCTCAGCACAGAACAAAGAACCAATGTTGTTAAATTTTACTTTAAAAATCAGCATTCGATTATTCAGATCATATCGAAATTTCTTTCATGTTCAAAATGCTCCTAGCGCCTCAACAATTTACCGATTGGTTCAGCGTTTTGGGCAACAAACTGGGACTGTCTGTGATCTTCCGCGTGCTGGAAGACCTCGTGCAGTTCGAAATTACGTGACCATTGTTCGAGTGCAAGCAAGTATTGAGGAAAACCTCGAAACTTCCACCAGGCGAAGTTCTCAGTAATTAGAGATGTCTAGGCGGTCTTTGCAAAGAATTTTACTTAGTATGTTACACCTTTTCCCATATAAGATGCAATTGGTTCACGACTTAAAACCAAATGGTGCACAAGAATGCATTCAATGTAGTCGTCGTTAACGTTACTTACGCCCCATCCTTTATACGTAAAATGTTCAAAATCTAAAACAAGCAATCCGGTCTTTTTTCGGAAACCACATGCCGGCTTTTTCAGAATCATCATTTTCGAATAATCGGTTTCACTGAGATTTTCGTTTTGGTTAACCGATTTTCGAAAATTATTAGGTGCGCAACTAAGTTCCCACTGTTTTTTCTTTTATTTTTTTTTTTATAAAAATGCAACTTTATTATGAAAACATGTTTGCAAATGACTCATTGAAAGTATTGACCATCGCTAGCTACTTCTTTTTCCCAAGCTCAAATTCCGTCACGGTAAAACTTTACATTTTTTGAGGTTATTCACGAATCTAGCCATTACTTGAAGTCGTCATATGAGTGAAACTGCTGGTCAGCCAGACCGTGTGTCATCGAACGGAACAAGTAATAATCGGATGGCGCAATATCTGGATAATGGCGAATGGAGTAAGACTTCCCATTTCAGCGTTACCAGGTAGGTTTTAACGCGCTTGACCACGTGATGCCGAGCGTTGCCATGCTGAAGAATCACTTTTTCGAGCCTCTCCGCGTATTGTGGGCATTTCTCGCGCAGAGCTCGGATTAATCGCATTAATTGAAGTCGAGACCGATGCCCGGTGATGGATTCACTTGGTTTCAATAGCTCGTAATAAATAACACCGACCTGGTCCCACCAAATACAGAGCATAACCTTCGCAGCGTGAATATTCGACCGAAACGACGGCGTAAAAGCATGACCGGGCAGCCCCCATGACTTCTTTTTCTTTGGATTGTTGTGATGAATCCAT
Source organism: Philornis downsi (assembly GCA_019455685.1). Lineage (NCBI taxonomy): Eukaryota > Metazoa > Arthropoda > Insecta > Diptera > Muscidae > Philornis > Philornis downsi. Next base: position 264,886 of record JAHXMU010000018.1, read on the forward strand.
TTTTCATCGCCCTTTACAATAAGATGGAGAAAATTTTTCCTTTTTTTGTCGGCTAAGCAGTCGGAAAAACGACGCTCAACGTCCCTTGGCTTCAACTCATAAAGAATCATTGCCATCCCATACAATCACTTAGAATTGGCTTTCAATTCAAGTAGTTGTTGCATCCAGCAGAAATTCAGCCAACCTAAAAAAGGGAGACAAACATTACTTTTTGGTCCTGAAGCGATTATATTATATTATATTGTGTTATATTATAAGCTCATGCGCTTATAATACGTATATTAATATCCATTTTTCAGTTTCCAAAGTAAAACTAAATAAAACACATAAAGCTATAATTTCGACGAAACTTTTAATTCATTATAATGCTGGGACCTTGCCATTCTGTACGAAATGCAATGTCATTTAAATGTCAGCCTCACGATTCGTTGCAGCAGTGGATCCTTTTAAGGTATTTTTCGAACAGTGAGTAACTCCTAATACTGAAGCAAGCTCTACCTGCGTTTGACACGGATCCCCACCGAGCACTGCCATCAATTCAGTGAAGGTTTTTCGTCTTCCTTCACGAGAACGCCCGTCAGCACCAAAATCACCGTCTCCAAAGCGACGAAACCAATCTCGACACGTTGTTTTACTTACAGCAGCATCTCTATAAAAGTTTTTAAGCTCTCTATAAGTTTCAGCAGCCATTTTCTTCGATTGAAAGAAGAAAATCAATACTTCCCGCATATGATGATTATTTGGCACAAAATCATACATATTCACACAACCAAAAGAATTTAACGTCAAAAGAAAATCACTATTGTGCCGAGGCGGTATGTTTACCATATGCCTAAGTTTGGCTCATGACGTTTAGATTACGGCAGTATCGATTAGTACTTACAGCTGACGCCATCTATTGCCAAACAGCGGGAACTTATTTACGCACCAATACTAAAATGTTTTGAAAATTGCGTTGGTTAAACAAGCTAAAATTTGAAATTCTTCGAAACAACTGGAACTTTATTCTGACCCATTTAGTATGACAAATTTAATGATTTTGAAACAATATTTGACCACTGCGTGCAATTTGATGCTAAGGCTATGACTTCATAAGTTGGAGTTGTCGGTATCAGTGTAAAGAAACTTGAGATATCGCGGAGAATTTCACATTCAGTGGACTTACGCTCATTCTGTTTTTAAATTCACTGAAAGGTACCCACGATTCCGAACTTCGGTCTAAGAAGCTTTCACTAGGCTTGTCGATTGCGCGATTGCTCGAAGTGTTCGTAAGCACACGGAGATGATCGCCACCCAAGGAAAGATAAGAGACTCTATCAGGAATCGAACTCACGATCATATGAGCGATATGAGCGTGCACTACACTTCTCTCCACGGTCGGCCATAAGAAAATAATAATTAACAAAGAGAGAGCTTCTCACATTTGAGAAACTTATAAGCATTCCATTTGTTCAGACTTACTTAATAGGACCAGTAGTCTAACAACGATTCAGAACGTCACAGTTGTAGAAGCATTTACCAGACTTGTCGATTACGCGACTGCTCTAAGTGTTCGTCAGACACATCGAGATGATTGCCGCTCAAATATTGATAGGTGGCTATATGCGAGATTGAACCTGCGATCATACGAATAATAGTTGCGTGTAATAACCATCGCGCCACGGTCGGTCGATGGATAAAATAATTAGTAAGGAATAATTAAACGTTTTCAGTGAACGATTAAACTTATTTTTAAAATTAGGCCACTAAATGTGTAATTTTGGCGCTCTCTAGTGACTGAAAAGTCTGAAATTACTTAAGGTTCACGTTCAGTATTACTTTTTCCATTTGTTGCTTGATCAGGTTTAAGACAAAACCAAGTTCACCCATATTTAAAAAAGCGATTCTAAATGTGTATTCTTCCACTATGAGCCAAGTGAAGCTTCATGAAGATCGTGATCATCATTATTAATAGAGTTTCACACTTTAACATTTTCTAGCGTCTCGATTTTTTGGCAAAATTTTGGTCTAGGTAAAATATATATCATACTACAGAACATAAAATGATGATGAATTTCAAATTGAAATTGTTTGTCGTAATACAGTAAATGCTCCCCGTTCAATTGCAGTTTATTAAAGACTTTCATGCCCTATCCAATCTTTACATCACGAAAACTAAAAATTCCACATTTCAAATTTACATATTTTTTTTACCTTACAGCTGTTTCTACGTTTTTCATCTTGTCAAATATCTGTCATACTAAATCACAATCTACACTTGTCATTGTCGTCATAAAGATCAGCCAATTGATCTCCATAATTTGTCCCTCTCCCAAAGTTTCAAATCAGCTTTTTGTGTGCCTGCATCTCCCGTTCAGCTGCCCTTAAAAGTCTCGAGGGATGATCACAGCTCCTGTATTATGACATTGTGCATTTCGAATTCAATACACGCAACTTCGAATATCCTCGTTTTATTCAAATTTTCCATGTGTATTTCCTTTCATTGGACATCCGTTATTTGTCTCCTTTTTGCTTTGCACGCGAAATACCAAGTTAGTCGCGTGTCACTTTGTGGTTTCTTTTATTGTTGTCAAAGGATACGTCTTCAACCCTTAAGAAGCATAAACGTTTTGGTCATTTGCTTGTGTGAGTTACCACACAAAAGTGTCATTAACTTTTATTGTTATAATCGATTCTTACTCCGTCGATCAATATATCTTTGCTAACCTGTGTGGCCAGGAGAGTAGCAAGTAGTATTACCAGGCATTGGAAATTTATGAGTTCCTTCCAGTTTGCGCATAAATTCCCTTTGGGAATTGTGATCGTAGGATGTTTCACCTTTTTTGCTGGAAGAGTTGAAGACGTTTTCATTGGGATAGGTTAATGTAAATGAGGGAGAAGTTACGTTATACATTTCTTTTCAGATTTTATATTCTGCTTTAGAAATCTAATGAGAGGACAGTAATTATGAGAAAGGAAAGAAATAATACGATTTCGCATGTTTTCACATGGGAATTGTGATTTTTTAATCGTAGTTTTTTTAAAAATCGAATAAAACACTCAAATTTGCATCATATATTAAAATTTTTTGTTGAAATCGATAAATTGGTCTTTGCCATATAATTTTTAAAGATAATTTCATGTAAATTTTGTCCGCGGCGCCGCGGCGTCTCAAAATGTCCATTCGGAAGGTCCAATTATTCGTCACTTTTTCGAGTATTTCGGCCTGTATTCCATGAATTACACGTGTTATGTTATCCTGTAAGGCTTCAATAGTGTTCGGTTTGTCCACATAGACTAACGACTTGACATAACCTCACAAGAAATAATCAAGAAGCGTTAAATCGCAAGATCTTGGGAGCCAAATCGAGAGATAAGCTGCTCACTAAATTCATACCTCAACATATCCATTGTTTCACGAGCAGTGTGGCATGTTGCACCGTCCTGATGACACCACATGTCAACCAAGTTCAACTCAGCCAATTGAGGCAAAAAAAATCGAGTATATATGTAATGGCTCGATATCGTTCGCCGTTGACGGTAACGTTTCTTCCACGGTCGTCTTCGAAGAAAAATGGACCATTCTGATGACACCACATGTCAACCAAGTTCAACTCAGCCAATTGGGGCAAAAAAAAAAATCGTGTATAATGGTTTGATATCGTTCGCCGTTGATAGTAACGTTTCTTCCACGGTCGTCTTTGAAGAAAAATGGATCGATGTTGCCACCAGCCCATAAACCACACCAGACTGTCGTTTTTTTCGGGATGCATCAGTAATTCATGTATGGCATGTGGCTGTTCATCACTCCAGATGCGACAGTTTTGCTTGTTTACGTATCCGAATTGTTAATTCAGCAGGTCGATAATGACGACCATAAAATGGTCGTATCAAACGAGGCACATTTGTGACAGAGCACGAATGTTGATAATAAATTTCAACGATTTGCAATCGTTACTCGTTTGTTAGTCTTTCCATGATGAAATGGCAGAGTATACTGTATACTTTTAACTTTGATAGATGACGTTTGGACGCCATTACCAACCAGTGCTGCCAACCTGGAAAACTTAAATCTTACAAAATCACCCTATATTTGGTACTACTATGTGAGAAGAAACACGTCAGAATTAAGAAAAAGTTAAAAAATTTTAAATAATCTTGTCTAATGCGCTGTAGGTGGTCAAATATTCGATTTTTTTTTCAGAGAAATTAATTTCGAGTTATTCCAAAAATTATTTTTTTTTTTTCGAAAAATCTGTTCTCTGGTTATTCGATCTATAGAAAGAAAACAGATTAAATCCAAATGTGTGTTATTACCCAAAAAAAGAAAATTAAAAACGAAATTAGCATTCTGAATCTATTGCTAGTATTTTTAAGGAATTTAGCTTCAAGATGTAGATATAATAGATTGGTCAGAAATGTTTTATTGTACAGGCTGTATATGAAAAATATAAATTTTTATCAAAAAAAAAAAAAAAAAAGAATTGAAAAACGAATTTGGCATTCCGAATCTGATGGTAATATTTTTTAGAAATTGGGCTTGCACATTTGCTGAAATTTTCAAAATATCAAAACTATCTACGCAAGAGCAAAATGCGGCTAGTTATCCATTTCTACAGTGTTCAAATACCTTACTTTTACAGCAGAGCGGTTGTCGAGTTGTTCGACAAAATAATCTTTTCAGTAATCCTGTTTCCTAGTATTCAATCAACAAGAAAATCGAGTAAACCGGTTTTTTTCGGGAAATTTTGCTGTGAAGCAAAGTTAAAAGGAAAAATACACGCATTTCTTAGGAAAATTAATATTATTGTGAAAAGCATTTAGACATCACATTAAAATGTTTCATTTTAATCGGATGGTTGATATATAGGGCGACCTAACAAAGGAGACACAAAAAAGTTGGGGAAAATGTTCTTTGTTTTTCAACATAATCTCCTTTTATCTCGTTACACTTTTTCCAGCGATATTCAATGGCTTATATATCCTCTTTATAGCAAGTACTGTCAAATTCTTTGAAATAGACATCAATCGCAGACTCCACCTCTTCATTGTTGGCAAATCTTTTGCCACAGAGCCATTTTTTTTTAAGTTTTGAAATATAAAATAGTCCGAGGGAGCTAAATCTAGCGAATAAATTGCGTGATCAAGAAACCCGAACTTTAATTTGAACTTTGATTTCATCACCTAAACGCATAATATGTATAATAATAAACTAGCATAATATTCGCCGTTGATGGTTCTTCCTTTCTGAAGATAATCAATTAAAATAATCCCTGGCGCATCCCAAACAAAAGAAGCCATGACTTTACTTGCAGATGTTATCATCTTTACTTTCTTTGGACACGATTCTCCCATTGCAGTCCGCTGCTTAACTGTTCCTCTGCAGGGAACTTCACGTAATTTCGGTGAAGTTTTGGCTTTGATATTGCACATTTATTTAAAGTACATTAAAAATGTTTTTCTGTTTCATATTCGATGCAACTTTCTCACTTTACGCATTTACTTGCTTTTTTATCTGAAACGAATTTAAAACCCTACATTGATTCTGTTCCTCTATCAAAACATAATAAAAACAGATATTTTGAATCGAGAACCCGAAACTGAAATTCAGTTTATTGCAGTTTCGTTTCTTAACCTGAATCAGAACAGTAACCAAATGTGTGGCGCAAAGGAAAGCGAAAAATAATAAATAGTTCAAATAATTTCTTTTTTATTTTTAATTGAAAATTTTTAAAGGAAATATAAACAAAACATTTATTAAACTAAATCAGAATGAAAATTATTTCGCATTTTGTTTCGAGTGTATGAACCAAAATCCAAAGTGTTTGTAACTTCGTTTTGAGTATCAGAAACCAACATTCAAGATATTTCCGTAATGTCTCAAAAACTGCGAAATTCGAAAATGGCAGTTTCGGAAAAGAAAACCGCTTTGGCGACTTGCGGTAGCAATTTTGAATACCTAGGTATCAAAAGATTCGAATATTACATTTGTTACTGTAATGCAAATTAGAAGCTTAAACATTAGGATCGATATATATAGTACGTATATAGGGTCGTCTATTTTTCGGTTTCAAGTAAAGTTATATAAAACACACATAAAGCTACGATTATACTTTGACCTTACAGCAAATTGGTTGCGGCAGTGGAACCGTTTTAAAGTAGTTCTCGGTTTCCTCCAAACTATAATACGCACGAAACAGTCACTTTACCTGGCTGCCTTGATTTTTCCACAATCAATTCTAGGTTCTTCGAGCCCTATATGTGGCAATTTTGCTTGTTGAAGAAATCACCGAGTGAGAAATGAGTTGACGAACACCTTGAATGACTGAACAATCTTTTCTAACTGACATTTTCAATCGTCGTTGAAATGTATGTCCTATAGAGTTAGCGTAAAAATATAAGATAGATGAGCCGTCTCTGGATATAAGAAGATCTTCCATATTCCATTCATAGGATGCTGGGAAACTAGTTTTTTTTTACATAAATCTAATTGCATAAAAATTGCCACAAAAAGGAGGCTCATTTCACAAGCATTTTCTTATAGACAACTTTATATAATTATATTTAACATCTTCTAATATCTAACGTCTTAATGATCTGTTCTTTAGTTTTAGTCAGAAAGTTAGGAGTTTTTTACATAGCAAACCCAGATTCAGTTAATTATGCATTCTTTAGCGGTTATCTTAAAAGGTTGTTATTTGATCTCATATCGGTGAAATTTTTAAGATTTGACAGACATTTATTAAATTTTGTACTTAAAACTGTTAATGAATTTCAATTAACAATACATTCAATGATGGCTTCTCATATTTCTGTAATATAAACCATAAAATATGCAGGGAGTACTAACGGTGGCAATGATGGTGCACCCATAATTGGTCTTACCAACTGCAATATTCAGTATCTATTGGGTAAAAAGCTGAGACTTATTATTCACAACAACTTAAGGCATTTCAAAACTTCCATCAGTTTCACCACTCTCTGGATCTGGTATTATTTCAGGGATATGAGTTGAATCTTCTGGTTTCATCCAGTCATAGTCCTTTGCCATATTATCGACAAACATTATACATTCGGTTGTATTGGCCACTGACTGTACCACATATGGTATCTTTTTCACAAAGTTCGAGCTACAGTTAACCACTTCCCTACCAGCTCCAGGCAATTGATTTACTACCTCATCTATCACATGATTAGCTTGGCGTAGTGGACGTAAAATACTCTTAGTGATTTCCATAACATTCATCAGAAGAGTTGTAATTTTGCCCACGATGGATTTTTTCCCGGCCACTTTCTTGTATACCACCGCCAAGTCTGAAATGCTTTTCCGTACAATCTTCACAGTCTCATAGATTTCATTTTGAATTTGCACAATCAGGGAGGTGGTAAAGAGATAACAATCCACGCCATCATAGATGTGATGCAAGGAGGCATTCAATTGTGGCACATGCGAATAAGTGCAATAGGCAGCACGTGACAGCCGGGCAGCTGCACTGAAAGCGTAGCCCAAGGCCTTGCGTATAGCAATAATAATTTTTGGTTTATTAATTTTCAAAAGCTGACTCTCGACTTGCAGAGCCCTGGCCACCAGGTCGTTGATATTCTCCTGAGCCTCATCCAAGGTATCTTGTAGAATGCTTTGAATATCTAAGTACTCGTTGATTTCTTCGCTAGTCATTTTATCAAAGTCGGGTTTAATGTTGCCCATCAATTCTTCTACCGTGGGCAGAGAGGTGTCGTACACTGTGTTGGATTCTTCCTGCATAAGGCTACCAAAATGTTGGTTTAATTCTTCGATGGTGGCATCGTAAACTTCCTTGAATTTTTCATCCATGGCCAAGTTGTCCTGAGTGCCCTGGCTGATAATGTAATCATACTGAAGCTGCAATTCTTCAAACAGAGGTTTCAATGCGTTTATTTCTTCCCGCGTCAGTTCAAAGGCATTGTCCAATAGGCCAGTTATTTCCCTATAAGCCAGTGATGAACGACACATCTGTAATAGAAATGAAAAGGAGTAATTATTGCTGAGGCACTGGCAAATATTTTAATAAAGTCTAAAAGGGCCCAGTGGTGCGGATCATCAATGCATTCAGCTATCTATGTTTTCTATCGAAACTCGCCAATGTGCCTATCACACGAATAAGCTGTAGGACGCCTTTCGCTTCCTTGCAATTTCGTTTTAATATGTATTCTTGCGGATTTCTTTTTTTAGTAAAATGTCTTCTAGTAGAAGAACAAAGTTATTCGCCAATAAAAATTTAGTTGAATCTAAATTCCAGAAGAACGTTAACAAATTTTTGAGCAAAATCTGTCAAATAGTTATTCTGGGGAATCATGAAGATGCAATATGAAATTTATAGCACATTACATCTCAATAACTATGCTTCGTGATTAGGTTTGCCGCGTACAGTCAGTCACATAATTGTAAGAAAGGGGACCCTTCAACTGTCGACGATGTCACAGATATTATAAGCAAGGACAGTGACCCAGAATAATTTTGATTTGATTCAATTCCTGAAGTTATATTCAATCTAAATTCGAGAACCGAATCAAAATTGTGTTAAAATTTAAATTAAAAAAAAAAAAAATAATCAGGTTCTAATTCAGATTACTATATAAGAAAATTCTGCCAAAAGATCAGAATTAAAAGGCATGAAACATGGCTTCCCTGCTTTAAGAAAATTTGATCACAGATACGCAGAGTGTACTGCAATTATGGAGAGAGCTCTTTTGGAATCTTCTAGTTACAGATGTCAAATTACCAACGACGGCATAAACTGTCCAGCTCCTAAGCTCAACTCAGCTCAAAACAAGATCAATATAGCAGTATTACGGCTCAAAAACAACAAAGTTACAAGCGCTGATGGCGTGCCGGCAGAGCTGTTTAAGATCGGTGGCTATGATCATTTAAACGGCATGCTGCACTTCCTAAATACGATTTCGCTCGAGGAGTGCATGTCCGATAATGTTCAAAAAAGGCGATCCAAGTGTGCACAAATTGCGGTATCAGTCTTATAAACACTGCTTATAAGGTCCTGTCGAGTGTGATATGTAAATCTCTAAAGCCGATTTCAGCTATCCCGATCGGGCCTTATCAGTGTAGCTTTAGACCTGCTAAATTAAAAATTGACCAGATATTCACACTATAGCACATTCTGGAGAAGACCCACGAAATACAAACTGACATTTATCATATTTTCGTCGATTATAAAGCTGCCTTCGACAGTCCGATATGACAAAAATATATGAGGCCATGTCCGAGTTTGGGATGAACTCGATTTGCGGTGTAAAAGGGGACGATCAAATCTCCGTCAGAATCATCAGTCTTTTGAAACACTGTTAAAAATTGATCCAGCGAATTGGAAACGATACGAAGCGAAGCGCCTTATAATAGATAATGTCCATTCCAGTCGCTCTCTCAGTAAGTAAGTAAATTCAAATAGTACATTTCATTGAAACGTTAACAAAAGTGTTGAAAATATACTGAAAAAAACTTTATTTTTGTGGAAATGAATTCAACCCTTATGTTGGCAAGTTCTTATTTCAACTATGGCAAAAAGTCAGTCTCCTAGAAGAAACGCAGTGCTGGTTATCGTTATCGTTATCAATGGATTTAGCGACGAACGGACTTGCTTCGATCACCATAGATTTTTACATTGGTCAAAACTGCATTTATTTCATGGAATCTCAGATGAATATTTCTATTTGTTGCAAAACGAAATAGCAAAACATCCGCCTCTATCCCATTCCGAGTGGTAATAAAAAGTGCCAACTATATTTTTCTAACTACGTCAATCGGCCTATTCACAATATAATTCGGCTACTCTCTTTGTTCGATGTTTCTATACATTTTTAGATTTAAGTTTATATTTTTTCAGATTGTACTAATATAACTGTTAACGTATCAGAACAATCGAAAAATCTAAATGATCAAAGTTCCATATCGTGAAAGAAAGCATGATCATATCAATTTAACAAAACACTTCAGAAAATTTTCATGATTTACCTCAACGATTTATCTAATCTAAATCTGTACGGGAAACTTATAATGTATGCAGATGACATAAGTTTATTTTACCCATATAAACATGATATCATATTAAGAGGTCGAATTGAACGTGATGCGGAGTTCATATTGGAATATGGAAGGTAAACAAATTGGTTTTAAATGCTGATAAGACAAAGTTATTACGATTCTGACCTTATCCTACTGGTAATATTTTCAGTGTAAATGTCGAAAATAGGGTGGTTACAGAGTGCACTACTCTAAAATACCTGGGAATCAACTTTCAAAATAATCTTTCGTGGAATGTACGTATCCAATATGTCAAAGACAAAGTATCGGCAGCAATCGGTATTCTTTATAAATTTAAAAATAAATTTGATGTAAACACAAAACTATTAATTTATAATGCACTTATACATAGTTATTTCAGTTACCTTCCGTTGATTTATGCATATAAACGGACTGCTCTTCAAAGAGCGTTAGGAATTGTAAATGGGAATCCAACCAATGTTTCTAAGTTCTTTATTACCGTAGTTTTGAAAATGGAAGAAGTGAAAATGTGATTTTTTTTGAATGGCTTCCACTTTTTTGCTGCGATATTATTGTCCGATGTAGCCACCATTAGTGCGGATAGTAGCATAGAGCTTTCCCGGCCTTCAGTATGCATTTCATGGAAAAATCAATTAGGTTTAAGAAATGAGGCTGCAAACTTTTTTTTATAAAAAAAAAAACATTCATGCCGAGTCTTGTTGAAATATCCAATGGTTTCTATCGATTTGTTTATGTGCCCAAGGTAACAGAGCGCCATTTAAAATCTTTCACGTTAGTTTTGTTGACCCCTTTATGGTCTGTTTAATGAACACGAGTAGTGCGCGTTCTGTGGTAGTTATCGCGGACCAAACCATCACTGATACAGGTGCTTGCGTTTGTAGAGTAATTTGGTGGTCTAGATTGAATTTTGGTTTGCAATTGAATCATATTTAATCGTTATGTTTGTTTACAAATTACTGTACCGTAAAATTTGTTTCATTAGAATATATCAAATTTCCAAGCGCGCCACTAACGTACAACTGTTTTAATACCTTTGCTCTTGCGCACTTTTTGTAGCTGCAATCGTAGTTCATTTTCATTAACTATTTATATATAAAACTGATATATATGTATACAGGGTTGCCCATCTTCGACGGACCCATCTGGCACCGCCATAACTTTTGACAGAGATGTCAGATCGCTTAATGACATACCGC
>JAHXMU010000018.1:276517-338469 GCA_019455685.1 Philornis downsi
TTTTTTTTTTAAAAACATGGGTCCGTCGAATATGGGCAACCCTGTATAACGTGGTCATAATCGATGACTAACCGTGGCGTGATTGTAAGTACACGCGGCTATCGTTCTCATGATCGCAGGTTCAACCTCGCGTACAGTCTCACCTATCATTATTTGAGCGGCGATCACCTCGATGTGCCCGACGCAAACTTCGAATATCCAAGTAATCGACAAGTTTTGTAAATGCTACTCAAATTATGACGCCCGGAATTGTCGTTAAACTGTAGATCGCGTTGAGTGAGTCTATAAACATTAGTTGTTGTTGAAGTGTATTTGATCCTTCTGCCAGTAAAAAACACATTCCTCTAAAATTTTTTCTTTCTACTTACAGCGATCACTGCCAAGGCCACCAAAATTCGCGAATAAAATTTCATATTATTTGATATTAAACTGCAATCGATGGCGAGTGTTAACGTACTATTTTGCGGATTAGATTTCTGTGAAACAAATATACCCATTAATAAGCGATGTTGAATCCTAACTCTTCTATTATCGCAATTTATGACCATTCAACAGAATCAATGTGGAATTTTCATTGCGATTAGTTCGCGATAATCTCAAAGGTTTATTAAATAACACATATTATACTCGTATATTTATATTGTTATCAATATAGTGCAATTTTAACTATTAATGGGGGGTAAAACAGTTTTCAAATGACTGTTAGGTCTATTACGAAAACAAGGCATACATGCGAATAAATGTGCGTACATATGTACTCCCCGTATAGATAAAAACGTAATTTACGCAAAATAATTATTATTTATTTTTGTGAACATAGTATCCCGTGAAGTTCGAGCACTACTAATGCCTGCCGAAGTTCCACTCAGCTTAAGAATATGTTCTTTTCTTCTTGTCTCAAAAAGGGTAAGCCAAAATCAGACATACATAAGTAAGCATTTAAATCATATCCCAGTTCATGCAATTTTGTCTTGTGAACAAAAAATGTGCGCTCCAGTGTGTCGTCTTGATGCATAATATGAGTACGAAGTAAGATGGACTATATTTCTTACAATTTTTAATCAACATGTCAGTACAGAAAATTCGGACATGTGAACTGACTTCACCCGAAGCCTCCCTGTGCATTGGTGCAAAGGTGCCAGCGGTAGCATAGTAAATTGCTAAGTTCTTGTAAAAAAAAACACTCTGAATAAAAATACACAATAAACTTAAACTTTCTGAAATTCTTAACTTAGAAATCATAGAGGGGTCGTTGATTTTTGCCATATCGGTCAATTTACCGGGTTATCCATTATTCCGTTTCAAAAGTAAAGTTAAATAAAACACACATTAAGTTATGATATCGATAAAACTTTTATTTTATTATAATGCTTGGATCTAACCACTATGTAAGGATTACAATGCCATTTAAATGACCACCTCTGGATTGGTTGCAGCAATGGGTCATTTCGAGGTAGTTTTCGACCACTTTTTCGCACATTTCGTTCGGTATCTTGGCGATAACTTAACAAATGTTGGTTTTCAAATGCTTCAACGTTTGGGGATTATCCGCGTAAATACGGCCGTTGACGTAGCCACACGCATGACCTTGGTGGCCAATTGACGTTGCCAAAACGTGAAATTACGCTTTCTGGAAACTTGTCATGCAATAAAGCCAAAGTCGGTCATGTTGTGTGGCTCGTGGCACCACCTCATTAAAACCACATACCATGCAGTCCGTAACCTTCAATTGCATGGCAAGTCGATTATCACACGTTCATAGCACTCTGAATTGAAATTCGGATTATCCGCCACATTTTCACTAACAGAGGCGATATTTGCGGCAGACCTAACCACATTTGTAACGCTTTCGGTCTTTTCAAATTTCTTTATAATCTAGCCAATTTCTTGTACGGCAGGTCGATTATAACGACCATAATCATTCCATAATGCACGAAAAGTGCCAACGTTTGAATCACCACTTTTGTAGTAAGTTTTAACTATTCTTACGCGTTCTTCGGTTGTTAAACGATTTATATTCGTAAATGGAAAACATTTCACTAAACAAATAACACTTCAGATTTCAGGTATTTAACAGCTGACAGCCTTGCCAGGCCGGCGGTTTTGAAGCCACTATATGGACAACCCCATATATTTGTGGTACTCAACGCAGTCTTTTCTTACTCGCAGTACTAATTGAATGAAAGATACGAATGTAGAGATATACTCGTATGTACCATTAGTTGTGATATTTAAAGGTTTGGGTTTTAATGAATTTCATGCAATTTTTGACCAAATAACAAAGTGTTTTATAAATTTTTTTTTCGAACTTTTTCCAAAAAAATCTAAGTTGTTGCTTTAGAAGTTCGACTTTTAAGGTACGAATTCACATAGATCACTTACCAAATTAACGGATTTATAAATGTATTTAAATTATAAATGTGTCTAATGGCCTAATTATCATATTTAAGGAAAGAAAAAAACTCGTAAACATTTTTTCGAAAAAGATGAAAATATGTTATTTTAAAAAATATAAAAATTATGGTGAATCCAAAATTGTCAGTTTCTAAAGTCATTTTATTATAGTAAAATGACTTATACCATTCGTTATGAATTGTAGGTACAGGGTGGCGCACGAAACTCCAATTTCCCCAAAGTCATCTGACCTAACTGCATCAGTCTTTTTTTATGGTGTTATATCAAGCAAGAGGTGTACAAAGCGAAACCAATGTGGTTAACTGATTTAAAGCAGTCTATTAAAACAATCTATCATCTTCAAAACCAATTGGTTATATAAATTAAAATTGAATTTTCAATACAGTGGGAAAAAAATAAAATGCATTAATTAAAAAAAAGTTATTCGAATTTCTAATTGTATTGCAATCAGTGCGCCACCTTGTATAAGCTTCCTTTAAAGCTATAGAATTGTTTTATTTCTATGATTGCACGCTATGTTTCGGAATTACAGACATACGAGGTATGTTCAAAAAATAAGGCGAATTTTCAAATTTCGCGGGCTGCGTACATTCAACTTTCGATTATTATTTTTGTTATGTTGGTACACTCATCTCGAAGACATGTTGATAAACACTTTTCTCATTTATGCCTCTCACAAACAAACTAAATATTCTATATGGATAAAACCGTCAACATATCTGTTGAACGGATTACATACCGTTCAATAATTCATTTTTTTTTTTTTATTCTTATTAACTGAACTATGTCATCTGCTATTATGAATTTCCATACCTATTTTTGAATTAAAAATCATACATACCATGAATTGTAATATTATTTTTTAGCCATATGGCAATTATTGCTCTTTATCTTTAGCATAAACTCGTCGAAAATAAAACCGAGGTTTCGTGGTACAAGATCACGGTGACTCGGTCTCTTTTTCTCGAGATCCTCATCAAAGACAGAGCAACTCACGAAAATCTATAATAAATGTAAGTTTTTACAAAAAAAATCTTAAGTAAATTCTCCATTTACCCAAAGAAACGATCAAGGCAAGTATCCTCCACTTACCGGTGTATCAACACAAGTCAAATTCCTTGACTTTCCTTCTCGTAACCACAATCCTCATATTGTGGTGAAAAGTATTTCCTGAATGCCAAAGGCATTTCTATCGTCCTAAGACGACAGGATTTTAAACAATATCTTTGAGACGAGTGCACCAACATAAAAAAAAAATAATAATCGAAAGTCGAATGTACGTAGCCCTTGAAATTTGAAAATTCACCCTATTTTTTGAACACCCCTCGTATTTATATTTTAGCTTTTTTCTACTACTGGCGATTTTCGATTTTTTTTATGCAAAAACTTACATTTTGTCTAAAACCCCTTAGGAATGTCCAAGGTCATGTTATATTTTCACGATGAGATATCATTTTTGAGATATGACCGATTTTTTTTTTTTTTTTTTGATTGCTTTCATGTTCGAACATGAAAGAAATTTCGATATGAAAATTGAACAACTTTGGTTCTTTGCTCTGTGCTAAGCCTTTCTATCACAAATTTCTCAAGTATTATTTAGTTAATTCCGTAAAGAGACAAAAAAAAAAAAGACAAACAAAAAATGTATCAACTGATCAAGTTTTAGCGTTACTTATGCGTCACCCTATAGATAAAGAAGAGAAATTCATTTTGGCCATCTACACCGCCTTTTTAATTTGATCGTGCGGTACTGAAGAATGCGTCTATTTTTCCACCTCCATTTTAGAACACTGCAAACCACAACCGCCGTAGATATGACGTCACCTTTAAGTCGTCAGTATGGCTCGCTGAGAACATTGGCGGAAAACGCTCGCAACTTTAGACTTAATCCAATATTTGAGAATAGTTCAAGTGAAATTTGCTCAATATCAATTGGAAATCATAAAAACGTTCATCATTTCAAATGTTGTGTGTTTAGTTCTTTCTTGAAGCTAGTTTGAGTGGCCTCTTTCTTATAAACTTTTCGTAATACTGTTTAAAAACAACAAAGCACAGTTAATTATAGAATTCGTCTCGTTTGTAATTTATTACAAAATAAACAACAATATGACATAATTTTAAAATCTTTGGTTCGTTTACATTGTTTCATTTTGGCATATGGCATGACACGATTTGTAAAATTCTTAAAAAAAAAACTATATAAAAATTTATAAAGCGATAGATAATATGCAATAACTTTAAGGGTAGTATACAATAAATAATAGATTATAATAGTAATAAATGGATTGATTCTCATGCTCATCAACAGTGACTAGACATAACTTTCCTTGTGGCGCAGAACAATTTGTTCACTCTGCGACTTGTTCAAATGCTCGCTGTTGGACTGCATCCGTGGCAAGTCGCTAGAGGCACCTCGGAGCACCGCGTGGGGTGAAGATTGCGACTTTCTAACGTTGTCATTGGACGGTTTAGGGGGTGGTTTACCCTCATCAGAGGCCGCCACCATCTGAGGAACTGCTATAACGTCGCCCAATAGACTCTGACGACAAAGGGCTGATAATGCGCTGCCTCCGCTGGTTGTTGCTGTTACTGATCTCTTGGGTTCTTTGGGTTTTTTGACCTTAACTCTTCGTAATTTCGAAGCTAGAGTAGCAAATCCCAATTTACTGGAGATTTTCCCAGATCGTGTAACTTGTCGCGGTAGGGAATCGTAGATGCCGCCAAAATCCTGATCGGTGCCGGTATCAGACTGTGTAGGCGGCGACTCTGCTCGTATGGTATCGGCACTTAAGCTCTTATGTAAATCAGAGTCCATGTTGTCCATGTGCATCCCTTTTAGCGAGCTTTCATCGGCTGTCACAGAACTTAGGCTTAAATCACTTTGTCGCTTCTCCACCCAATTGTTTGCTCTAGGAACGCTTTCTCTGAGTTTCACCACTGCCTTCGGGCTGGGCTTTGAGCGCAGGAACTCTTCTTTGGCCTTTTGCAAGCGTATCGCACGCTCGGTCAAGGGGGTCAAAGGCCGACTGCCTTGTTCAAATACTGGAGTAGTAGGTTCGGATATATTAGGTGGAGGAAAATCGAATTTTATATTGTGTGTAGTGGGCGTCAGGGACTTGCGGTCCCATTTTCGTGCAATGCGCGGCATTGTGTTATCGAATTTATCGGGTGATAAGTATTTAGGAATGGCCTCCGTATCTGGTACATAGGAACTCGGATGGGTTTTGGCAATTTTATGTTCAATCTTTTTAATCGTAGCACCTTTGTTTACATTGGCGGGGGGAGTGAACGATTTATCGGAGTGTTTCTTGAAGATGTGATCTTTTTTCTTAGTAGTTCCTAGCAATGCTTGGATTTTCGATATGTTGGTAAATTTCAAAGGATTCTCGAGGCTTCGGTTGATTTTACGAAAACTGTCAGAGGCTAAAGGTGCCCTGGGCTCATTCGAATTCTTGTGTTTATCGCATTGTTTAAGACTTTCCATGCTATGAGACTTGCGCTTATCTTCAAACTCGACTTCAGGTCGTATATCTTCCAGGCTTATGGATTTGTGAACTAGCATTATGCGAGGCCGAATGACGTTAATTAAATTGTTTATTAAGCTTTCGGAATCGGCGGCTTTTAATGTGCTTTCACGTCGTAACTGAGGTTTAGGCTTTTCACCGACCACTGCTGATTTGTTCCCCACTTCAGTGGGAGAATGTAAAATTTCTTGCTCTATAACCGTTAGACCATCAATAGCAGAAAGCTGCTGTATTGCCGTGAAAACTTTTCGTTTGGTTTTGACAAACACATTTGGCAACGAAGTCGATGTAGCCAGAGGCAGACTGAGAGGTCTCCGCAGCTTCTTATCAGGGGTTTTAATGACATTCTCACAAGTCTCTTCGGCAATAGTGGTAGAACTGGGATCTTCGTCAAATGATCTTTGTTTGAGGCGATAATTTTTGCGTTTTAAACGCCTGGGGGTTTCCACAACATTATGGTTGTCGGCATCGCTACTATCACTCTCGGTTTTGCTGTTTTGTCGAGAGCCCATTTTGCGCAGGCGCACCTTTTTCTTAGCTCCCGTTCCACCGCCGCTGCTATTACCATTCGTGCCGTTTGGGGCCCGTATACAAGTACCAACTCCTGCCACCATCGATGTTGAAATGGCGGTCGGAGCTTCGGTATTAACTTCTAGCATGGACGTGCTCAATTCGTCCGTAGCTTCGAAAGTAGTGGATAAGCTGTCGTTTCGATTATCACTTGATTGTATAAAGGACGAATTTAAACCTTCATCATTTATTATATTTATATCTGGTACAATATCCTTGGAGCAACGTGGCAAACCTCCTTCTACGACAGATACGATGATAACAAAAATTTATTTACTGATGAAGATTTAGAAGAAAAATTGCACTTACGAATGTTTTGCTTTAAAATTTCCAAAGTCTCATGTAGCCCTTCGAATTCTTCATTGTACTCGATGTTACGTTCTTCCATTACTTCTTGGCAGCAGGCTTCATCCAAAGGACTTTTCTCACACTGAAATAAGGAACAAGTTTTTAGTAGTTTCTACTCTGGTGTAACGAATACATGTGGAAGACGAAGAGGATAATGAGACTTTCTCGTATGCTATATCCAGTTTATTAGGTTCAAATTATGAACAAATTTTTGAGGTTAGGTAATAATCTTAGTTGGACTACGATTTAGATTCATGAGTGATAGTAAAAAAGACTATTTCAAGGCAGGATATTGAACTTTGTCTTTTGTTCTAAATTATAATAACGATGAAATGTAGATGTAGACATGGAAATATTGAGATTTAAGAAAGAAATGTAACTTGGCCAGGATAATAATAAGGATCAAATAGATGCAGAGTTTAGTAAATGGTAGGAAAGCAGGTTATGTTACAACTAACATAAGATAGAGGTGGAGTAGAAATGCAAAAGTCGATAACATGCCGAAAACTAGAAAATTATTATTGTTAGTTGGAAATTAGGGATGGTTGCGAGAATAGGATACCGTAGTAGGAGGTGGAAATAATAACAATGGAAATAAGGTTTAATGAATGCGATTAAGAAAAATAAGTAAGAAGTGAAAATAGAAACTATCAAATTGGAGGTCCAATAATGCCCTCTGTTGGGAAGCTGCAAGACTAGAGATTGGAAATCGGAACAGAAAGTAGGAACCGGAAATAATAATAGGAGATAAGAGTAATAACAGTAGGTAATGGGAGTTGGAATTAATAAGAACTGGAACTTGGAAAGTTGGGGTTGGAATAGGTAGTGGACAACGAATGTGGTGATAGAAATTTGAATATACACTAGGAAAGGATAAGGAATAGGAATTTTGAGAAGTATGAGTGGGAAGTTCGAATATAAAGCGCAAAATACCAAATAGGGAGAAAGAATAATAAATAAAAAAAAGAAAAGTGTACGCAGGAAATTCTACAGGAAGGGGAAATAATAAGAAGTGGCGACAAAATGACAGAAGTAAGTTAAAGAAGGCGAGGAAGGAAATGAGTATAATAATTTGAAAGGTGAAAATAGCCTTGGAATGGAAAAGAGGAAATGGGAATATCAAGTAAACATAAACAAGCAAGTAAGAAAATAAATATGTTCTTGTTTAGGTACGATATTGAATACAATACCAATAGCAATAATGGGGAATGAGAATGGGAATGGGAATGGGAATGGGAATGGGAATGGGAATGGGAATGGGAATGGGAATGGGAATGGGAATAGGAATGGGAACGGGAACGGGAACGGAAATGAAAATTAAAATGATATGGAGAAGTGGAAATGAAAATAAAAATGGATGTGGAAATGGAAGTAGAAGTAGAAATGGGAATGGGAATGGGAATGGGAGTGGGAATGGAAATGGAAATGGAAATGGAAATGGAAATGGAAACGGAAATGGAAATGGGAATGGAAATGGAAAATGAAACAGGAATGGAAATGGGAAATAAGAATAGGTATATAAATCCGGAACCGACTAGAAGTATTGGAACTGGAATAGAGATTGAAATATGAATAGAAGAAGCGGGTGATTAACTAGATGTGATGTGTAAATAATATGAAAACAGCAAGATTGAGTTCGGATTGCAATTAGTTTATGCATATGATGCAGCCAACGAGAAATATAATTTATTTTAAACATATGAAAGGGATAACTGTTTGCATTAACTGAAATTTTGACGGATTGCCTAAACTGGGGTCCCTTTACGTGGAGATTGTAAGATATGGTCAATTTTAAAATCATTGCAGTATAGCCGAGCCTGCAATAACTGACGAAGAATAGCCCAAATATTAGCAATATAAGTATTGCGAGAAATATAATTTTTTAATATATACAATGGGTAAGGCATTCAGAAGATATTATTTAAGAGTTTAGAACAGAATTATCTCGAACTAACTGAGATATAGAATCACTGCTTAATTGGGCATCTGTTTACGGAAGGATTGCGAGATTTGCCTAAATACGTGATACTTTATACCAACTTCTTCAGCCAAGCCTGAATAAATTAAGTGACTATTACGATTACGTAACAAACTACCGATCAATTTAGGTTTTTACACACTTTTCAAGATTAGACGGTTACTGGCAGTATTGTTGTGAGTTGGATGTGGGGCGAAGTCATCCAGCACTTACCAAAATCCTTAATCGACTCAATTCATTTTGAACGTCAGATATAGCATTCAAAACATTCGGTTTCATAAGATTACTGGCATAGTAGGAATAACTGCTGCGTATCAAGGCCAAAGTACTCTCGCAAAATCGCAATGCCGTATTTTCAGCAACATCAGGAGATTTATTTTTCAGCAACTTCAACAGTTCTTCGGAATTTTTCAAAACATTCAGCAGGGGAGCCAAATTGGTGTGAGATTCAAAACTTTGTATTCTTCGTGTATTGCTGGAACACAAATAACTTGAGCACAAGTATAAATCTCAACTGAAGGGAATTCATACCAAAAATCTTTACAAGTTTTCTCCTCGTATTTATAAATTGGTGTTTGTTTCTTATCCAACACAGGCGGCATTACTAATGGCGATGCTGTCTCCACAATGTGGTCCTCAACTTCTACCATGACAGCCTCTGGCTCATCATATTTCTTATAGTCACTGTCTAATGTCAAGGCATCTGTGCTGCTCACTCCTCCTTCCATTTCTTTGAGGTCATTGACATCGTTCAATGAAAGACTAGAAGCTTGTTGGGAGATTACAGGCAGTGTAACGCTAGGTGAGATGCTATCCAATGACAGAGAGCGACTGAGAGTAGGCGAGTTTTCATCTGTTGAGATAAATTTTTGAGCATACATTATATGATATGACACCAATAAACTCCAGCTTACGATTGAGAGCTTCTTTGGAAATGCGTTTCACATCAATGGGACAGTAACCAGGATGTAATAGAGCGAACGTTGATGACTCTGGTCCTATGCCACGGGCTTTCTCCCACTCATAAAGTTTACGAGTAAACTTGCGGGAAATTCCCTCGAATTTCATAACTCCTGCTGATGTTTTTACCTCAATTTCTTTGGCTGGATGATCACTGACAATCGCTTTAAGTTTGGCTAATCTGCAGGAGTGAAAAAAATCATACGATGACATGGTTGTTTAATAATTTGATAACTTCGTAACTTGATATGGGTTACTTAATAGCTCATTTGTTTGAGAACTTGAAAACTTTGAGGTAATACTTACCTTTCGGATTTTTCTTTATCATGATGTTTATGCTTATCCAAACGTTTATCTCTGTCACCACCTCCTCCGCCCCTGTCTTCATCAGATTCTCCCTTTTTGCCCGAACCTCCATGCTTATGGCGTTTTAGGGAATCTGTGCAATTGGAAGCTGAACCTCCGCGTTTTATTTTATTCCATTGCTCTGAAATGTTTAACAAAAATTTAACAAAATTTGCCACATATTATGAATTGCCTGCCACAAACCCAATTTCTTTTGGAATTCTTCAGGCAAATCCTTCTGATCCGGCAATGGTGTCAATCCTTGGCCCTCCAATTTCAGTTGGCCCGTTTTCCACAAATTCCAATCAATCTTAGCACTCGAATCTTTAGTTACAGCAGACGTGGATGCATTTGCCTCCTTGGGAGAGAGGGGAGAAATTGGTGGTCCATGTATACCGCCAATAGAGGCTTGTTTCTTAACCCGCCATTTTTGTAATTTCTTCTTAAAATCAGGCGTAAGATTTTCCTCTAACAACTTGGCCGATAGATTACCGCACAGTGGGGCTATATTGGGCGACAATGGCTCTGAAGGTTTAGGAGCAGAAACCAAAGCCATAGCTGCTGGTACGGAAGCTATTAAAAATTGGGTAGAGTTGTCAAAGTTACAGAGCGTTTACCTCTTTTGGACTTGAGTTTTTCCCATTCCTTGCGTTTGGCTTCAAATTCTAAATCCAGTTTGGCCCGTAATATCTGATAGCGTCGGTTAACCTCCTCCTGTTGCAGTTCAAAGCTTTGACGTGATGTCAAATGGTTGGGTGAATTGGGCTCCGAAAAGTCACCACTAGATAATTCTTCACTTTCTATGGGTGAAAGTGATATGTGCAATATGAACGGAAATATTATATATTAACAAATATTTCATACTAACCAAATTCTGCAAAGAAATCCGAATGTCGAGATGGACTAGATGGCACTGACGAATGAATGGGAGAGCCGATTTTCTTCAAAGCTCGATTCAAGGATTGAGTGCCCTCTTGCGGACTGGCTTTCAGCATGTGAGGGGATGTATAATAACATTCAGAATCGGTGAGATCCTAATGTTTCGGAATGTGTTGAATATGTTAAGGGATAGGAGAATAGTTAATGAATTTAAAAATGATTGGTCAACTCATGCGATGGTCACCTGTTTCAGATTCAAATCCAAAGGCCTGGGTGGATTTTTACGCTTCGTCTGGTGTACTATCACGGCCTCAACATCCTCGGGCACTACTTCAAAATCCGACACTAATTTGCTTTTACGTAATGATTTGTTGGAGGACGACTTTGCGGGCATCGCGCACTTGAGGTCATCGACAATCAAGGTGTCCGCCGATTTTGATTCCTGTACTATGGGCTGGGACATTGACCTTTCAGAGTATGATTCCAATGTTTCACTTTTCGATGAGTCTCTTCCTTCATGGGCGTGAAAATATTGCCAAAAAAGAAGAAAATAATTGATTAATTTATTGTTGTTTTGTAAATGTTTATACTAAGAAGGCTACACAAAAAAAAAATCAGAAAAAGTTTTAATACTCATGTGACTGAGACCGCTGTTATCAATATCGTCTATTGAACTGGCCGAACTGATGGTGCCCGGAGTGCCCGTCTCGCTGAGCAGATGACCAGACGACGAACTCAAGAAGCTGTCGGCAGAGCTGTTGCCACAGGGAACAGAGGGAACGCGTAAATACCTGCAAATGCAATAATACATACAGCACGAATTATAAAATAATTTGGAAAATGCAAATATAAATAGAATGGATTACACAAATTGATTGCGCAAAATAAATACAATGTATAGACTGAATTTCACAGACACAGAACGCCTAAATGATAAATTTTACTTAAATTCAGAAAAAAAGACAATTTTTTAAGATGCTGCTTAAGCGAGCGCTTAGTAGTTTTGCATTGAAATTCACAGTAAATATTTGCACTTGTTGTTCATGTTCTGCTTGAGTTTTCG
The DNA here is from genome assembly GCA_019455685.1 of Philornis downsi. Lineage (NCBI taxonomy): Eukaryota > Metazoa > Arthropoda > Insecta > Diptera > Muscidae > Philornis > Philornis downsi. The sequence continues at coordinate 288,600 of JAHXMU010000018.1, forward strand.
CTCTCAATGAAACTGTTTCATATTACGTCAGATCAGTATGAATCCTAAATGTCATTAACGTTAATGAAAGATTTGAAAATGTCTACTGCTACAGTCATCTTAACTACCGTATGAATACCCCCATTCTATGTTATTTCAAATAAATGAGAGAACTTAGTAATTTTAGAGCAGGTGTAGCCAACCATTCGAACTTAATAAATCAGTATGTTTTGATTTCTTTAGCATTTGAATTTTCTTATTTATAAATAAAAGTCAAGACTTTCAAATAACAGTTTCATAGAACTTTAAGATCTTTAAGTCCTTATAAAAAAAAACATTGTGCGGACAGGAACCGAGGTATCGAAAGTCACTACTAGAATTTGACGTCGGAGTCAAAAATGACTAAGGAACAAAATTTGGCTCCTATCCAACTTCGAACGGCGATATACAAAACATTATAATTTGGCTTTAAATGCCGATACCAGAAGTCTCCACTAGAATTTGACGTCGGAGTCAAAAATGATTAAGGTACGAAATGTTGCTCCTATCCAACTATAAAGGATGATATGTGAAACATTATAATAGGGCTTTAAATATCGATGTCTGAAGTCTCCACTAGAATTTGACGTCGGAGTCAAAAATGATCAAGGAATGAAATGTTGCTCCTATCTGACTATAAATGATGATATGGAAAACATTATAATCGGGGTTTCAATACCGATATCTGAACTCTCCACTAGAATTTGACGTCGGAGTTAAAAATGTCTAAGAACGAAATGCAGCTCTTATCAAACCATGAACGACGATATGCGAAACATTATAATTGCGTTTCAAATAGCGGCGTAATATACAAGAAAAAAAAAGATGGTATTTGGGCAAAAAAATATTGGCAAAAAATAATTTTTATATTTTTCAAATCGGCTTTGACTAATCTTTAATCACAGGGCATGACTTCCTAAAATGAGATATCAGTCAAAATACATACGAGCACACGAAGCCTTGTAGTGCCTAGCGATGTGAATACATATCAGGGCCCAGTATTTATGTATACTCTATAGCCGCTATGTATAGTTAAGTTCAGTTAAGTTCACGTAAATAAGCAACGAAGTTTACATGGCTAACGCCTTGCGAAGGTTCATAGGCTTCATCAACCTGACGTCGACATGATTGACAAAGATTTGACGGTAGGACTTTGGTTTTTTTCCCAAATATTCCCCCTCTCTTCAACGGATTTCGTTCTGCAGCTGTAGCCTTCGATATCCGAACTTTGTTAGTCTGTTTCCCAAAAGTTCTAACTTTCATTCTTGAAAATTTCTCAACTTAAATATGTAGACTTTAGTCTGTTTCCTGAAAGTTTCCATTTTGTTATCTGGGCCTTCGTAAATTCCCGATTTTGTTTTTCTATCAAGACCTCTATGTGGAAGTTTAATGAAAGCTTGTTTTCTTTTGTGCCATTATTGCCAGTACTTCGTTTTATTTCCTAAAGGTTGTCGCTTTCGGAATCCGAAATTCAGCCTTTTTCTATTAGAAACTCTATTGTGAAAATTCAATGTGCTCCCGGAAACGCTCATATTTTTTCACATGTTTCGACCCGTTTTAACTTTTTTACCAGGACTTCGTTTTATATCCTAAAGGTTCTCGCCTCAGAAGTACGAATTTCTCCCTTTTTTCCGAAGGGTTTTTTCCTTTGTTGGGCTTCCCAGACTTTGGTATACTTCCTTCGTTCTACTTCTCGGAGATGCCTGTCTTTCTATCCGGACTTCTTCCTGCTTCCCAATAGTTCATTACCTGGGTTTTCAACTATTTCCCAAAGGACATCATTTTGTTTATTCACACAGTATACTTTTTTCCCAGTAGTTCTTGCCGCGATATCCCGGACTTTGTCGACCTCGATACCCGGACCTCGAAGCTTAGTCTGGTTCCCGATGGTTTTCCCTTTGCTTCCCCAGCATTACTTCGATTTCATTCTTTTTCCCGACGATTTCTCGCCCTTGTTATGCGGACTTGGGCATATTGACGAAAAGTTTGAGTAAAGTCTCACGACTTTATTATCCAGACTTCGGTTTGTTTCCAAAGTATTCCTTAGGCTTATTACTCGGACCTTGGTTTTGTCATCTCTGTCTTTGTTGTCAGGATTGCCATCTATTTCCGCAAGATTTCTGGCATTGTTATACTGATTGTGGTAATTTTCCCGAAATTATTACCCAGAATTTGTTCTATTTCGCAAAGTTTCTCACTTTTATTATACAAATATCGAGCTATTTCCAAAAGATTCTCGACTTTGTTTTTCAAATTTCGACGTATTTATAATAGATTTTTTTCCAAACACACTCGCCTCAATTTCTCAAATTTTATCAGTTACACAAACTCCAGGTCGAATTGCTCAAATTGTCATCCAGAGTTTGGTCTATTTTACAAAATGCCGTCACTTTCTTCGATCTTTCTTTCTAAGATTCCTTACGCTCCTTACTCAGACTTCAGCCTGTTTTGTTTATTGTATGTATTACTTATTTGTTAACAAATAACTTTAGTCAGAATAATGCGGTCAGTTAAGTCAGCCAAATCCATCCGCCTCTACTAGTCTGAATCAGCGATACTAATCTGAATCATCGACATGAACCTGAGTTAACAACTTACAAACTAAAGCTACCGTCTCAAATAAGCCATACAGTGAAACCGAATTTCCGCTGCGACCTTGAAACACTAACGCAATTTAGAATATATATCGAGCTCCAGTCATCGATACTATTCCGAGCCGCCGACTTACCATTAAAATCAACAGAAAAAATCGTTTCTATATTTTGCTGTTCTTCATCGATTACTGTGTAAGATTTGTCGAGCTGTAGTATTTTCATCCAGTCGCCCAAAAGGAACCTGAAAACCCAATCGCTGAATATAATAGTGTCGCAACTTATACACCTGACATCCCGACGAAATCGATAACTTCCGTTCGCGATAATGAGCTCACATATATTATGGAGAATTTTCTGTTATCAGTTTTATTGAAAGCGGAGATGAAGTGGACAAAATCATCTGTCTACCACTTTAAAATTATAATTGCCAACAAACAAAAAGAAATGAATGAAACAAATAATTTTTATTATTTTTTTTACGGCCAGACCTAGAGACGTAATGAGCGTCTCAATGCTTAAATTTCCTGCTAATAATGTCTTTGTTGATAAAAGTAATGTGTGCATTTTATCAAATATAATTCTGGTCGTGTTTATCGAAGCTTTTGTAATTATCATCCCCCTGGATCTTTTGGTGTTAAATTGTACCTTAGATCATAGTCATTCCGCAGTGACGTATCAATTGCACTGAGATGTTGCCGGATCGGATTATCATAGGCAGCTTTATGGGCGACGAAGCAGTGGTACGAATGTTTCGTTATAGTTAGACCTTTTCCAATTGGCTAGATTGTCTGGCTACTAATCGATTTACTACGTCTAAAACCGCTAATAATCCCCAGTCATATACAGGGTGGCGCAATAGAACGTGCATATCGCATCATCTTTTTTTGCGGGGTAGAAAAGGCGCGGGCGGGGGGGCGCCTACATCCTTGGGTTGGTGGGCTCATGGAGTTTTAGTCGCTATGAATCACTTCGACGGGAAGCGTCGCGCATTTTGCGTGCGCGCATTTTACGAGAACTCTCGTTCATATATTGCTCGTTCTTGTTCTCGTTCATATATTGCGACTATATTGTGCTGAATATGGACTACGGCGAATTAGTGAAGCTCCGAGTGCTAATTTAATTTAAATATGGGTAAAGCGTTTTGAAGAAACCGGTTCAACATTTAAACCACAAGCAAATGGTCCGACCGAAGACAATGTTGAGAGAGTTATGGAGTCATGACGAGGAAATCCACAAATGTCGACTCGCAAGAGATCGTCTGTCTTACAATTATCGCGACGAAGTTTGCAACGAATTTTAACATTGGATCTTAAACTGCATCCATATAAGCTGCAGTTAACACAAGAATTGAAAGAGTCTGACTTTATAGCAAGGCTCGCATTTGCTAATGAAATGCTTAATCGATTTTCCAATTTTGACAATATCCTTTTCTCTGACAAGGTTCATTTCGTTATGAATGGGTTCGTAAACCGCCAAAATTGTCGTTACTGGAACAGTGAAAATCCCAAAATCAAACATCAGAAACCATTGCATAGTCCTAAAGTAACAGTATGGGCAGCAATCTCTGGCAGAGGAATAATTGGTCCTTTTTTCTTCGAAAATGCGCGGGACCAAAACGTCACGGTTAATACGGAACGCTATGTTGAGACGTTGGAAGTTCAAGAATAGTGAATTCCAGAACTTGGTTCCAACAAGATGGAGCTACCTGTCACACATCAAATGACTCCATGGCGGTGGTGAAGCAGATGTTCCCTGGCAGACTGATTTCGAAAAAAGGTGATATCCCATGGCCCCCACGTAGTCCAGACTTGACGTCTCTTGACTTTTTTTTGTGGGGATACCTCAAACACAAAGTCTACAGTAATAATCCAACAAACATCGTTGAGCTCAAGGGGAATATTCGTGGTGAAATGGCAGCCATTACACCAGTATTACTGTAGAAAGTTTTCAATAATTTTCGTTTGTGGTTAGAGGAGTGCCGTCGTAGAGAGGGTCACCATTTAGATGATGCTATTTTTAAAAAATAAACTCCATTTATTACTCTACAATGCCTTAGATTTATTTTAACCATACCTTTTGTATTTATTTTTTAATCTATTTTTTAAATATGCACGTTCTATTGCGCCACCCTGTAGAATATGAAACAGTTTTATATTAAACACACTCATGTAACTCAGTACAAACGATGGATGTAATGACAATGTTATACATAAGTCTAATTCTCATTCATTGCGTGTACTCAAAGGTGTAAAACGATAGATTTCGTTAGTGCAACAAACCGTTGAGTTTTTTCTATGTTATGAAGAAAGCGATTTCAGCGGATTTATTCTGGCAATTTTGGTCAAACCTTCCTATCAATGCTGGTATTGATAACTCTCTCTAATATTGGTACATACATATCAATACAATATATTGGTCTGCAGTAACCTGATACAAAGTTCATTTCTGTGTTTATCGATCACATAACTGGGAAGTAAGAGAGGTGCGTCTTGTTGGCACGTTGTTTCTCTCAAAAATTTCACGTAACTTTTACATCGTCACAGTAATCGATGATTGATTTTGATAAAAAGTTTTAAAGATTAAAACATCGTATTTTTCCATAATAAATTTGCCACATCTCTACTTCACGACTGCCAAATATGAACTGTCAAGACTAATGTTTACCAAAATGGCGGCAAAACCAAATAGTATACCTTCCCGGCGGACTCCGTGTATTGACAGCTCTTGGAACGTGATAAACTTAAAATATTTCTATGTCCAGTAGAGCTCAAGAAGTGTCAATTTTGTTACTGTTAAAGAAATAACAATTTTTCAGGGAAATAGTTATTAGCACCGCCGCCATGTTAAGAAAGTTTGCGTCCATCTTACCAAGTCTATTTAAAAATGGTTCTATCAAGTGTCCTTATTTGAACAGTTGACTTATGGTTTTATTTCTTTTTGGTTGCTTTTAAAATGAAGTGGTAGCCTCCACTGCAACTCTTTCGAAAATAGCTTCTAAGCCAGTTTTACAGAACTCTTAATGGGATCACCATGTATAGGTATATTATAAAGCTTTAACTTACCGTGCCACCTCGTTATTATTTGGCTGTAATCCGATGCTATCTCGATGGCCTTCATTAAATGCCTGCACATTGGCCTTCTCCCACTTAAATGCCGCCTTGACCTTGGTCCATTTGGAGACTTTAGATTTACTATCGCAATAGGTACTCTGGCGACGCAGTAAATGTGGAACACCCGCACTATTCTTATTCACATCGCGATCACCTCTCATGCTGGGTACATCCTCGATCATAAATGATTTACTGCGTTCACGTTGTCTAGATTAAATTATTGAATTATAAGATTTCTTCTTTAAAACAAACTCTTACAATTTTGTGTCCTGAGTCTTGTAGCGGGCCAATTGTTCAGGATGCAAGATAGTCTCTAGCAAAGCAATGGATTGCTCCATATCCTTTTGATCGATTTCATTATCGGATAGCACATTAGTCGCTTGGGTTCTTTCTGGGGCTTTGGGAACAGTGAGCTGAAATTGGAAACAACAGGTAGGCATTTGTTTAGTACTTACTATTAGGAATTCAATGACTTACTTTCCTCTCCAACATCTGCACGTAGCGTAAACACTCCTTTCTTTGACGCAACTCCCTCTCTTTGGTTATATACTGCTCCCACATTGCGTAGAGACGATTCAATTGTTCTATGGCTCCATAAGCGGCAAATGCCGCTGTCACTGTTCCATTGAGGCGATACTGCAAAGGTTCCATGATCTCATTACATTCTTTGCGTATTTGCTCACAACAACTGCACTTGTGTTTATCATCCTGAGCTAAAGATATCGTATCCTCCACCTGTGAATGATGGAGGCTGCGGCAATCGCTTGAGATGCTTCTGTTTAGCATCTTTTGAAATTCTTCCTGGCGTTCAGCGTATTTAAGCAAGCCGTGCAGCTCAGCGGGCAGATCTTTCTCCGTCGGGGGATATATGAAAACATTATCACTCTGATAGCCCCGCGGATCGGGTGGCGGTGTTGGCAGCGTATCTCGCGGAATGATTGCTGAAGTACGTCGTGATGAGGGGCGTGATGTGGGAGTAGTTGCCGTCGATGTGGGTGTGCTGAGTTGTGACTTATCAGTATGTAGTTTCTCCATTGCGGGTGATGGATTTCAAGGTGATAATTTAAAACATTAGAACTGCAATAATGAAGAAAGTTCAACACAATTGTTAAAAACAATGAATGAAGCAAATGTACATTTCAGTATTATCCGGAATTATTGTACAGGCCCGTTGAACCCTTGCTAAGTATTAGTAGAAAGCAACCAAGTTCTAAGTCGTCTAAGAATCTCCCTAAATGCGACTTTTGAATCTAGATTGCCAAGATAAATTTATCCGATATGATTTCAGTTTCTCGTATACTTATACGCATGAGGAGTATTTTTGTGAAAATGAAATAATATAAAGTTATCAAATAAATAAGCTTTATGTTTTGCTTTCCTGCACCCAAGTAAGTCTCGTCTAAGTACGTTCCTGAAAATTTGTCTATCATTGGCGGTGGCGAGTCAAATTTTCACAAGATTCCCATCGACTTACTATTGGGTCGTTCTTAAAGCTCTTTACTCATCACAAAGTGTCATGGACACAAATAATAAGTTTAATTTTACTACTAGACAGTTGGAGAGTTGGCTCTCGGCACACTGGGAACAGAAACAGGACTTATTTTAAAAAAGGCAAAACGACTTTTTGCAGCTCTCGGCTCTTGCGTGTGCCAACTCATGTCTTATTTAAAAAGAAACCACACTCTTTTGTGTTTCTCAACCCTTTCTGAAAGAACCAAGAGTCCTTTTTGCGACTCTCCTTTCATTTAAAAAGAGCCGTGATTGGTAATCAGCTCACAGAATACCAATGCTGTTTCTTATGTTTCTTTGATATTTTTCGTTTTTCGCTAAAAGTATATCTGTTGCTGTATTTTCAGATGAAATTATCTAGAGGATATCCAAGACCATCCATCCATTCAAGACAAAAACAAAAAAACAAACCAACTGTAAAGGGGAACTAATCTCTTCTCACTGATTTGAACTAGTTGATTGCAATCATGCAGAATTATTATAAGCAGAATAACTAGAGACTCTTGGTTTGTCACAGATCCCAAGCAACCTACCGCTTTTGGCTGTAGGTCTAGTATCCTCTAGTCACTGAAAATCGGTTTGGTAGCAGATAAATTAAGAAGGCGTATAATTAAGTGACCTAAATGCTTGCTATAGCTCCTTACATAACTTACATAAGTGCTTAACTGCATGTGGCAGTTTGGCAGTTGTTAGCACCCACAACACTAAGATCAAAAGCCTAGTAAGCCAGCTATGAGGAAAAAAAAATTACAGTGAAAACTCAAAAGAACTTAGGTACGCAGGAAATTTAGCAGAGTTAAAAATATATAATATACTAGCCGACCCGGCAAACGTTGCTTTGCCTTCAAATTTTAGCAGGAGCAGAAATAATTGCTTTTTAATTTGTGGTTTGTATAGGAGGTACCACTCCCCATTGTCCAATACCGCCCATATTTGCAGCAGCACTTAAGACACCAAACCGATGTACCAAATTTTGTTCAAATACCGTAAACAGGAGCAGAAATATTGGATATTTAATTTATGGTTTGTATGGGAGGTACCACGCCCCATTGTCCAATCCCGCCCATATTTGCAGTAGCACTTAAGATATGTACACCAAACCTACGCACCAAATTTTGTTCAAATACCGTAAACAGGAGCAGAAATAATTGATTTTTAATTTTTTGTTTGTATGGGAGGTACCACGCCCCTTTGTCTAATTGGACCGAATTGTAAATCTAAACCATCCCGGGCAGCACCCAGACGCATATACAAAAATTTATGCAAAGCGGTCCAGCCGTTTAGGAGGAGTTCACTGACAACGCCCGTACAGTAGAATTATATATATAAAGATAGCTAAAATGCTAGATACAACAAAGCTTTATAGAAGATGTGAAATGGCCACAGCTTGCTCCAACATACTCTTTTAATTACCAAGCCACAATATCTCCAATTCTGATAAATTGTATGCACAGTGGCAGCGTATTGAGCATTCGGTGGCAATTGTTAAAAAAAATTTAGTTGGGTATGAAAAACCGCGCCCAAGCTATTTCTGACATGACAAAGAATGCCATATTGCATATGAGAAAACTAATGCTACATACATGGCAACGCTATGGCCAATTGTAAAACGTGCTGTGGAGGAATGCCATAACTAGAAAAAGTAAAAACATAACGCCTTTTTAAATGGGGGAAACAAAAAAGTAACTCCCTTCCATCCCATGAATGAGATATTGGAGAGCTTCTCGAACCTAGTGAGCTTACGCGCATTCTAATTTTAGACTCAGTTAACGTTGTCTGCAGTTTAATAATGATTTCGAACGTCACAATTTGAGGAGCATTCACTTCACTTATCGATTATTCGAATACTCGATGTGTGTTCGCCAGACATATCGATGCGACTACTAAAATAGGTGGTTGCATCTGGGCTCAAACCCATGATCATACACATGACAGCTGCGTATTCTAATCATAATGCCACCTCCGGTCACATACGTTTATGTAAAATCTGGTAAAACCCGATAAGTCTACCAAAAGAGCTCTTCGCCTGTAAATTTGGTCAGCGATGCGTAAAATGTGCTGCAGACATGGAGAGATTTCGGAATCCGGTATGATCAAAGAGATCACAAAATTACTAACGCCAGCTGTAAGTGCCCACTAAAGAGCTAAAACAAGATGTAATTAGCAATTTTAGTGGTTTAAACCCAATAATATTCGACCAGAACAAAACCAAATCTTATAGCCCCTCCCATACGTATTAAATTTAACCCGGAGGGGTGTAAAAACCCACCCTCCTTGCTAAGCCTATATGGATAACTAAGTTTATCTCGGCACCGCCTTAATATATCTATTAATATCTTAATATCTTATTTAATAATAATACCTTTATTTATTTTGTGTTTATTCAATCTCACCTCTAGTTTACATTTTTGAAAAGCTTGATTGACGAAAAGAAGTTCTGGCAGAATGATATTCTCATAATGCCAGGATGTGTCTATGTAGCTATTTCGGACACGGCCACGGATCCTCATCAGCAGACTTGGTATAATGATTGTGAACAAGTTTATCAATTCATATACATCAACTTAATGAGAATTATTTTTTGATTGCACCGACTCGAAATGAATCACAGGCAAAAAAAAAACTTCTATTACACAGATCGAACTAAACATAAAGAAATGAGTAAAATAAGTTATGTCAGCCAAACAATTATTAGGTGCGCAACCAAGTTCTTGGTGTTTTTTGTTTTATAAAAAAGCAAATTTATTATGACAACATGTTTATAAATGATTTATTGAAAGTATTGATCGCTAACTACTACTTTTCCCCATCTTTCTGGGAAAGCTCGAATTCCGTCACGGTAAAACTGTTGATCTTTTGAGGCTGTCCATGAATCTAGCCATTCCTTGATGTCGTCATATGGGTGGAACTGCTGGTCAGCCAGACCGTGCGCCATCGAACGAAACAAGTGATAATCGGACCCTGCAATAAGCTCTTAGTTCCGGATGGCAGCACGAGTAAGAAAATCACCCCAATTATCAACGATGGCATAAATTGCCCAGTTCCGACTCAAACAGAGATCAGAACAACAGTATTGCGGCTTAAGAACAACAAATCTGCGGTCGCTGATGGCCTGCCAACAGAGCTCTTTAAAACTGGTGGCGATGAGCTGATAAACGGCCTGCATCAGCTCCTAAATACGATTTGGCTCGAGGAAAACATGATGATTGGAATTTGAGTGTACTGTGTCCTGTGTTTAAAAAAAGCCATCAAAGTGCTTGTAAAAACTATCGCGGTATCAGTCTTTTACCCATTGCTTATAAGGTCCTGTCGAGTATGATATGTGAAAAACTAAAGCCGATTCTAACTGACCTGATGGGATCTTATCAGTGTGACTTTATACCTGGTAAATCAACAACTGACCATATATTCACACTACGACAAATTCTGGAGAAGACCCAAGAAAAACAGATCGGCATGTACGATTTTTTCGTCGATTATAAAGCTGCCTTCGATAGCCCGATGCGTCAAAAACTGTATGAGGCCATGTCCAAATTTGGAATTCCTACGAAGCTTATACGTCTTTGTAGGATGACGCTGACTGACACGAAATCTTCAGTAAAGGTAGACAAAGATCTTAGTGAGTCTTGTTACTTCAAACGAGGATTTAGGCATTGCGACAGCCTATCGTGCGACCTCTTCAATATGCTGTTGGAGATGATTATGAGGAAAGCTGCAGTTAACACGACTGGTACCATCTTTAATAAAAGCCATATGTTACTCGCATACGCAGGTGACATAAACATTATTGGGCGAAAACTGCGAGATGTTACTGCAGCCTTCTCAAGCATCGAAAAGGAAGCAGCGAAAATGGGTCTGGTGGTAAACGAGGACAAAACAAAGTTATTGGTTTCAACGAACAAAGAGTCTACTCGTTTGGCACGCTGTGTGAACGTTGACAACTATGATTTTGAGGTGGAGGAAGAATTCATCTACCTCGGTTCCGCTGTAAACAAAACGAATGATGTCAGCATGGAGATAAGGAGGAGAGTATTGCATGCTAACAGATGTTACTATGGGCTAAGCAAGCAATTCAATGACAAAGCCCTCTCTCGACAAACAAAAATCCGAATGTACCAGACGTGGGCTCTACCCTCCTTGTTATATGGGACAGAATCATGAGTTATGACGCAATACTGGCAGTTTTCGGGAGGAAAATACTCCAAAAAAATATGGACCCATCATCTTTAACAGAGAGTATCGGCGTCGCATGAACAATGCGCTGTATGAGCTATAGTCCGACATCGACGTGGTTAAACACAAGAATATACAATTTGACTGAGTCATGTTGTGCGGATGGACTCAAATGCTCCGGCACGGAAAGTTTTCGCCAACGAACTCGATAGACGGAGCAGAAGACGGTGACCAAAACTCCGTTGGAAGGACCAGGCTTTTGAAATACTACCGAAACTTGGTGTGACGAATTTGAGGAGAAGTGCAGAAGATCGAAGCGCTTGAGATTATTTTCTACGGGCGGCATATAACAGATATGATATGTCTATTCCAGCCGCCACATAAGAAGAAGAAGATTGTATCAGGGAACAAACCCATGATCATATTCATGATAGTTGCCTGTTCTAACTAGCAAAATGGGACGGAGACCATGTTCACTATCATGCAATAACATAATTTTGTCATGTCTTGAGTAGTATTGGATACATTTCTCATTAAGCCACATCAATTGCATTCTATGCAGAATGACAATAATGATTTCGCTTGATCCCAGCAAATACGAAATGTGAGTTTTTTTTCCATGTATACTTAGCTCGACTGCCTATGTTGAAGCAAAGCAAACAACACTTTCTTTTTTGCCATATGCAGTCTTTTTTCCATAATTTCATCATCTATGCGCTGTAATAAATTATCATTATATTCGCCGTTGATGGTTTTTCCTTTCTGAAGATAATAAATAAAAATATTCCCAAGCGCATCCCAAAAAACAGACACCACGACATTGCCCAGAGATGGAACCGTCTTCGCTTCCTTTGGACGCGATTCTCCCATTCAAGTCCACTGCTTTGACTGTTCCTTTGTCTCAGTTGTGAAGTGGCGGACACATGTCTCATCTATGGTTATAAATCGACGCAAAAATTCGTGATTATTGCGGTAAAATGTAGGCAAACACTCCATTGAAATATCTTCACGACGGTGTTTTTGCTCTATTGAAAGCAAGCGCGGCACCCATCTAGCGCACAGCTTTATCATCTTCGATCAATATACGATGTATAGCATTTTTTTAAATATCTATCATTTCAGCTAGCTCACGCACCTTCAGTCGACGATTATCCAATACCATTTTGTGGATTTTCTAAACGGTGTGCGGCTTGAACACCTCAACTGGTAGACCACTACGGTGTCTTTGCAGCTCGTACGGCTTTGTTTAAACTCTGGCTCCCAATATTTTACAGTCGTAACGAATGAACAGACTCCCCCAGAGTTTACTATAGTTCGGTTTTAATATTGGTTGGACTGAGACCTTTCAAATGAAATATTCAATTACATAACGGTGACGATTTTTTTCATGTTTACAAATTTACTTTTGATGGCTCAAAATAAATCTTACTAAGCCATGTGGCGCCTTGAAACTTAAAACATATGTTTTATAAGGTTGCCATTTTTCACCAAAACAACTTCTTTTTTTTAGGAATGGCACCGTCTATACATCAGGTCGGCTAGTTTTAAGACCAAAATTTGAACTAACTCAAACACTGTAACTTTTCAAAAGTAAAAGAACAGGATTATATGCAAGGCGCCAGCAAATTTGGACCCTAATTGTGATGATTCCATAAAATCAAATCAATGAAAAGCGGACTTTGACCAAGAATTCTGCTGTGTTTCTATAATACTCCTTTTAATTTGGCCAATCCAAAAGAAAATGTCGGATTGCACTGTTGTGCCGCAAATAATGTGTACGCTTTCAGGGTATTTAGGGTATAGTCTGTAGCGTTTTGCTATTTCTCTAATACAACCATGGTTGTTTAAAATTATCCATTAATCGATTTTGTGCAAATGTGTTTTATGTCGACCACTCATCTTAGGTAAAGCCTTACCCGCCATCTCCAGACATGACTAACACTCGCAACAAATATAGACCAAACACTATCGTTCCGATGATTAATTATGTTTGGCCTCGATTGACTCGTTCTATAAAACCTGTACTGTAAACTATAATTGCACATCGAATCTGAGTCAGCAAAATGTCGAAATTCAATATTCGATACTGCACGAATGTTCGAAAAGTGTGTGAACACTTAGCTCAAGAATGTGAGTGAGCGTAATTTACGTACGCCAAAAAACAATATGGTCCATATGAGAATAGTCCAAAGAAGAGGCGAAAAAATGCGTCCAACGTAAATAAATAAATATTACGTCTCCACAACACAAATTCACCCTCAGAGCCAGCAAAAGTATTTTAAAGCAAAATCACGTTTTTCACAAAAATCTAGACAAAAAAAAAAAAAAAAAAAATGATGGACCACACCGCCCCCACCCTCCTAAGAATTTTACGCCAAACTAGTGGGAGAAATGTTCTGAAATGGGAAATGCTGAAAATGGAAATACTTAACGCATGATTTGGTGAACATCAAGACGTGGCCTAATAAACCACGATATCAGACCCCAAAAAACAACAATCTAAAAATGAAATGAAATAAAATTCAATTTAAAGGCAACTTAAAGTGAGGAAAGAAAACAATCATCGTCAGCAACATCACCATCCGATGCAATAACAGGGGCAGAGGAAGGTAGGAAACGATACACTTTTGGGGTCATAGTTGCACGGGCGATATCATCGGTGAAGCGGGAAGCGCCTAGAAGTTTGGTTGCACAAATGCTGGAGAAGAACAAACTGCCAAAGCACATAATGAGCATTTTTCACACGCTCGTCATGGTTATCATCATTATCATAATGATCATCATATTTAGCGAAAAAATGAGATTTATTATTTATAATTGAATTTTTTCCCACAATTCTATTGTTTATATGAGTTTTGAAACAACGCTATACAATTCTCGTTCTCCCAACATGCACAAAATTAGTATTTTCTTCTGTTTGAATACTTTTTTTTATTTTATTTATTTATTTTTTTTTCGTTTGAATCCAACAGCATTTTTTCTACGTTGCGTTATTTTGAAATTTGGAAATTTGTTGAGATCACTTTTTTTAAAGAGGAAAATGTATCGAAGAGATGACTGCCACTTCGGCCGTTCGGATTCATTGAGAGCCAACAACAATCATTCAGTCGTGATCATCATCGTTGTCTAGAGGAGGCCCTCCGGCTAAATGCTTTCACTCTTTATTGCCAATTTCTTTTTTGTTTTTATTTTTGCTTAGCTGTCTGACTTTTGTATGTATCGTTTTCTTTATGTTCTTGTTGCTGTATAGTTGAGCGATTACGTGTGGATGTGAAAAGTGAAAGAAAATTGTACTTTTTTGACCGGTATCGGTATTTCAAAAAAGTTAGAAATAGATCGGTAATTTTTTATCGGCTTCCTCGAATTCCATGAAATTTTATAAAGGCACGAATGAAATTTTACTGACGTAACATTCTGACCGTCATAGATTTAACAGGAGGCGCTCAATGAAGTTTTAAATTAGGAGCATCATGGTAATCATATGTATATACCGCTGTGTCCAAAAAATAAGAGCCGTTTTCAATCTAAATAACGTGACTATATATATCGAATCCCAGAAATATTTTTTTGTTCGGAAATCTCATTAGTGTTTGAGCTACGCTTGATTTTGTACAACGCAAAAAGTGGTTTCGTCGATTTTTACGATATGTGATTTTGTTGAGCAAAGAAGATACATTAAATACGGTATACGAAGTGGAATTTCTGTTGCAGAAACGGCTAGAACGTTCCAGAAAGCCTTTGATAACGGGAAACATTTTCAAGAGGTGCACAAATCTCAAAGGAGACCGAGAACGGATTGAAGACGATTTTGGCACTTTGACGATTGGCGATTTTTCCTCTAAAAACAGCTCAAAATGATAATGTTGAGACTTAGAAATATTTTGAAAACTTTTTTCATAAAATTTCTGCAATTGCATTAGGCTGTGAATCGGACTGCCTCAGAACATCAGATTTTTACAAGTAACGATATCCAAGCGGTATAAAGCCAATTGTTTTAAAGTGTGTATCATGAATACAATAATTTTTATAATTTTTAAATTTTATATATTAAAGGTTAACACTATGCTGAATTTTCACGCTGAAACTCCGTGGAATTTGAAGCCGTTATGTTTTTTTCACGGGGAAAATCTTCTTAGGTGACAACGCCAACCTCTTTTTTTTTTTGGTTGTTGATTTCCAACACTGAATGAATCGAAATAATGTATATTTCTACGTCGCATTATGCTCAATAATACATTTGTAAACTTGAAAATTAAATAGTAAAAAGGAAAGACCGTACTTAACAATTCCACGAATATACACAGTTATCCATTTAGTGGTTTCAAAATCGCCTATCTGGCAAGGCTGTTAGCGAATACCTATCATCTGAAGTGTTATTTATGTAGTTAAAGATTTGGCATTTACGAATATGGATCGTTTAACAACCAAAGAGCGCGTAAATACGAGGTGTGTTCAAAAAATAAGGTGAATTTTCAAATTTCACGGGCTACGTACATTCGACTTTCGACTATTATTTTTTTTTATGTTGGTACACTCGATGATATGTTGACGGTTTTCTCCATATAGCATGTTTAGTTTGTTTGTGAGAGGCATAAATAAGGCAAGTGTTTTGCGTGCTCGGTAACTTTCTGCTATCGAAAAAAAATGCATCAAAGAAGTTCCATCAAATTTTGTGTAAAAAATTGATTTAAGTGCTCAAAAACACTTGAAATGTTGACCGTTTCATTAGGTGAGAGTACTCTAAGTCAAAAGAATGTTTACAAGTGGTACAAGCTTTTCGCAGAAGATCGAGAAGATTTGGATGACGACGCTCGCTACGGACGCCCCAGCACATCAACAACCGATGAAAATGTTAAGAAAGTGAAGAAAATTGTTATGGAGAATCGTTGAATCACAATTAGAGAAGTGGCTGAGGATGTCGGCATATCGGTTGGCTCATGCCATGCAATCTTTTCGCAAATTTTGGACATGAAGCGTATGGCAGCGAAGTTCGTTCCAAAATTGCTAAATTTTGACCAAAAACAAAGTCGCATATGCATCGCTCAGGAATTGTTGAATGACGTTAACGATCATTTAGACTTGCTTAAAAGGGTTATAACCAGCAACGAATCACGGGGCATGTGGTTATGACATCGAAACCAAAGTCCAATCGTTCCAATAGAAGAGTCCAAGAGAACCAAGACCAAAAAAAGCACGCCAAGTTCGATCAAATATCAAGGTTTTGCTCACTGTTTTCTTCGATTACCATGACGTAGTGCATCAGGAGTTCTTACCACAAGGTCGTACGGTAAAAAAGGAGTATTACCTTGAAGTTATGCGCCGTTTGCGGGAAGCAGTACGAAAAAACACCCGGAATTGTGGAAAAAAAATTCATTCAAATTCAAAATTTTGCGTCATGACAATGTACCTGCTCTCTCATCTTTGCTTGTGAGAGATTATCTGGCAAAAAAAACAACATTGTTATCATGCCTCAGCCAACGTATTCACCAGATTTGGCCCCCTGCGACTTTTTCCTCTTCCCGAGATTGAGGAGAACCGTGAAAGGACGGCGTTTTACGACGATTGAGGAGATAAAAAACCGAATCGCTGGGAGATCTCAAGGACATACTAAAAAGTGCATGTCAGAACTGCTTCGAGGATTGGAAAAAACACTAGCACAAGTATATTATATCTGAAGGGGAGTACTTTGAAGGAGATAAAATAGAAATTGATGAATTAATAAATATTTTTTGAGAAAAATAGAAATTCACCTCGTACAATAATTATATACTCGTACATATATATTTACTATTTTTATTTTTTTATTTTTATAACCAAAAATTTATTGACTGAAAAAAAAGAACTATACTAATCCGTCATTTAAGAATTCTATATTATGGTAACGATATCATAACATTTTTCTTTATTATTGATACTTGTAAAAATGGTTTTTTTCTACTACCGATACACGACAAATTCATAAATTCCGCAACAATTATTGGCTAAATAATAAATCAACATCCTAAGTTGGGGCATACTTTTTTGCCACGTGGCCACTGTCTCGGTAGAATGGAAGAGGAATATATAAACGACGCGCTTGAAAATTTCACGGTCACTATAAATTTCTTGTGAGCAAAAATTACATATTGAATCTGCACAAAAATCGAATTTTTTTTCTTCTCATTTTATTAGAAACCCAACGTTGAAATCGGATAGCCTGAGGAATAATTTTATGCCCAATACCTCTTTTCATTTAATGGCGAAAATATTTATAAAATATGCTAGATATTATACAAAAATGTGGTACTATCGCATTTCGTTGCATTGTGGAAATACTCGAAGATGAAGAAGGACAGTGCTAGATTTACTTTGCAATTTTCAGATCTAATAAGAAAACAAATTTATTTCATAGGGATTTAAGTGGTTTTTTACTAATTTTGAATGCGATGACGTCAAAATTCTTATTATACCTTCGGGAGGAATGAAGATATATCTGTGGTCACAACCCGTAACAGCCTAACTCGAGTTAGGACAAAATTGCGTTATTAGCACCATCGTATTCAGCGTATCTAAATTTATTTGCTCTAAATTTTTCATGTTTGTATCTCTTCTAGGAAGGCAATTAATCCTATAAAACCTAATAGCTTAAGTTATTTTTCTAAATGACTGTTTTGGCTCAACTGCCTAAGTCAATTTAGGATTACAACAAATATATACATTATATGGGAATAACAACCTAACTCAACATGAGAGATCGGATCTGAAATATTTTGATATAGAATAATAATTTATGTCAATTTAGGCGCACTTAAAGTTTTTTATTTAATCTGGAATAATAGCCTAACTCAACTTGAACTTTTTGACTTTCTTTTGTTCAACAATTCATAAGAGCCTAAGTGTCTTTTTCGATAATATCTTTTTACCTGCGAGAATAAACAACTATTTTTTGCTAACAACTAAGTAAAGAAATTCGTTTCCTTGGAATCTGTAGCAAAGTTTTCCAAAAAACACCTTCTCCTGATTTTCAGTGAAGATTCAAAACTTTAAACTCCTGTACTGAAAATATTGAAAAACAGACTTAGGCTGTTATGGGTTGTGACCACAGATATATCATATGATATAAAATGTAATATCCAGGAGGAAGTAGTTAAAGTACAGGCTGGCGCACAATTCATGCTACAACACAAAAAGTAATAACTTTTTTCTGTGTGAATAATCGGTCCATTTTTTTATTTGACAGGCTACTACTATGTGCGCAATTAAATTCCCGCAGTTTTTTTTTTTATAATCGGAGGCGCAATATCTGGAGAATATGGCGGATGGGGTTGACTTCCCATTTCAGCGTTTCCAGGTAGGTTTAACGGGATTGGCCACGTGACGCCGAGCGTTGTTATGCTGTAGAATCACTTGTTCGTGCCTTTTCACGTATTATGGGCGTTTCCTGCGCAGAACTCGGCCCTATCGCATTAACTGAAGTCAATACCGTTTCCCAGTGATAGTTTCGCTTGGTTTTAGAAGCTCGTAATAAATAATACCGACCTGGTCCCACCAAATACAGAGCATAGCCTTCGCAGCGTAAATAATCGACCGAAACGACGGCGTAGAAGCATGACTTTCTTTTCTGCGGGTTGCTGTAATGAATCCATTTTTCATCACCCGTTACTATACGATGAACAAAATACTTCCTTTTTTGTCGCTGAAGCAGGTGTTTACAGGCTAAACAACAACGCTCAACGTCCCTTGGCTTCAACTTATAAGGAACCCAAGTTCATTGCTTTTGAATCAATCCCAACGAATGCAATCGCTTGGAAATGGCTTGGCGGGTAACTTTTAATACTGAAGCAAGCTCTACCTGCGTTTAACATGGATCCCCATCAAGCAATGCCGTCAATTCAGTGTCTTTGAAGGTTTTTCGTCTTCCTTCACGCGAACGGTCGTCAACCTCAAAATCACCGTCTTTAAATCGATGGAACCAATCTCGACACGTTTTCTCACTTAAAGCAGCATCTCCGTAAACGTTTTGAAGCTCTCGATGAGCTTCAGCCGCCCTTTTCTTCGATTGAAAGAAGAAAATCAATACTTCCTGCATATGACGATTATTTGCCACAAAATCATCCATATTCACACAACCACAAGAACACGACGTCAAAAGAAAATCACAATTGTGTCGAGGCGGTATATTTACCATATACCGGAGCTTGGCTCATGACGTTTATGTTGTGACAAAATCGATAAGCATTTATAGCTGGCGCCATCTATTAGCAAACAGCGGGAACTTAGTTACGCACATAATATTTAGATTTATTAAAATAAATGCCTAGGAAGACGAAAAGAGGATTTGGACAGTGCAGAGATATCATGCTTTGCAGTCTTTCATTTCCGTCCAAAGGGAATTTATGCGGTAGTTTGGCGGCAATCTCCCGAGTAAATGGACCAATATAAAGTGACACAATCGTCTCTATAGCATCGTCAATTCCGGCAAATCCAAGCGTTTCGATTCGAAACTTGTCGGCGCAATTTGGAGTTAGTTGACAGTCATTACAACAATTAATTCATGGTGACTTAAACTTGTTTCCGTACAAAGTCTAAATTACTAGCAAGCTAAACGCTCTAGATTTGTTTACTCGTCTGGAATTTTGCTAAAAAATTATTAAAATGGCAGAAGAAGACATCAACTTGATAAATTGCTTATTTATGACTGATGAGGCCCATTTTGATCTAGACAGCAATGTAAATAAGCAAAATTGCCGTATACGGGGTCAATCAAACCCAGAAATACTCCATGAGACGGCAGTGAACCCAGAACAAGCCACTGTGAGGTGCGCAGTTTAATCAAGGTGCATTGTGAGACCATGATTCTTTGAAGAAAACTGTGTAACAGCAACTGTCAATGGGGACTGTTATTTAAACATGTTAAAGGAGTTTCTTAACCTAGAACTTCGCCAAAGACGTATCCGTTTCAACAGCATTTGGTTCCAGCAAGATGGAAAAACTGCAAATATAGCCAGGCCAACGAAAATTCCTAAACGAATTAATATTCAGAAACTCCACTTCCCGCTGGCCCGCAACGTCATCTAACCTGACTGCATCAGACTTTTTTATGCATAAAACGAAACCAAGGAATTTAACTGAATTGAAACATTCTATTAAATAAATAATTGTGGCGATCCCGACTTCAACCTTTCAAGCCGCAATGAATAATTTTCTAATTAGGTGTCGCATACGCGTAAATGAGCATGGAGGTCATTTACAGCCTATCATGTTCAAAAACAATTAGTTATATGAAATAAAATTGAATTTTCTATACAATAAAAAAAATTAATTAAATAAAAAAATTAATTTCTTATTGTAGCACAAGTGGTGCGCCACCCTGTATCTTTTGACCAAATGCGTTTCGTGACTTTTTAATTCGATTGAGCAACGTCAGTCTGTCTCGCTGGCTGCCTGCTGGAAAGCAGTCGCAAATCTTTACTAAATTTGTCAAAACTTGGCACAGCCTAGTGTTTTGACATTTCGTATTTCACACACAAATTGTTCAAATGTCAAAAATTCAGATTTTCACTGTACCTCCACATTCGTAGACTGCAGTAACTTACATTTTTGTTCATTGCATTGGACAATAATTGCCGCAAATCTTTATGGAATTTCTTAAAGCTTACATGCATTCTATTTTTAGATTCACTCAACAAATCGTACAGGACCGCCATAATAAAAGCGGTTGTATGCGGGATTGAATCCGCGATGATGCGAACAATAGCCGCGTGTCCAGACCATCGTGCCATGGTCGATAACTTGGCATAGCCTAATATCATCCAAAATTGTAGCCGGGGATTGTAAATGGTCAATATTGTCCCATCCCTTCTGGTACTTCCCATATAAATCGATCGGTTTTTCGAAATTCAATTTTCTCCCTGAATTTCTTCATTCGTCCTCTTGAGGTTTTCCGAAATTAAATTTTCTCTCTGAATCTCCTCATTCGTAACCTGCAGCAAACACAATTTTTTTTTTGTCCGTTGCATTGGTTCATAATTGCTGGTAAAATTTGCAAAAATAGTTCGATTTACCCATCTCTTCTGGTACTTACCCTACCTACCTTCTGGTACAAAACATCTTTTTAACCCTCATATTCTTGGCTTCAGGTCATTCTATCGCTTGCACTCAATTTAGTCACTTTTTTACTAGTTCAGTGTCTCAGAATGGTAAACCGTGTGAGTTGCCGTACCATTTTTGGTATCTCCCATACGAATGGCTTTTTCGAAATTCAATCAATTCTTTGTAATTTCTCTGTACCTGCCTATAGTAGTCTAGGTTATACAATATCGGAAGAAAATTGAGCTACTTGATCAGAAACTCCAAACTCCTTCTGATATCACTCATACAAATGACTTATTTAACACTTATATTCTTACATTTACATACTCGTATTCTTATTACTTGCATCATATTCGGAAACATTTTCTCCATATTCGTATCATACGTTTGGTAATCCAAGTTCTGAGAGTTAAAATGGGGAACATTGTCTTGCCCATTCTGGTAACTCCTGTACAAATCAAAGGAATGACCACGCCCCCTTCCATACAAAGTTCCCTTTATTAACTTATATATGATCGTTATGCATTTTCCTAACGGAGGACTTTAGAAAGTTCTAATTTTGCTTCTTCTTTTGCAATAGAAATTTTAATTTTAATTTATTTATTTATTTCTGGCTTGTAATTTAAAGCCTGCCGGCCAATTATAAGTAAATTACTATATGCAACAATTCATCTATTAGATTGATTGAATCTGCTAAAGTTAAAAAAACACGTAATAAAAATTAAATATAAAATTTATAAAAATATAATATGAAATTATGATCATTAAAGACAAAAAACGTATGAAAAAAAGACTAATTCAAAAGTTAGAAGTTAATCGGTATATAATCTGGAAATATAAGATAATCGTTAAGTTTAATTGAAAACAAAATTGTACAGTAAAGTCTGAAAGTGTTGTAAAATGTGCCTTTTGTAAGAATCAGGACATAATTTAAAACTTTTCAAATGGCTTGGTAGTAAATTGTAAATTCGAGCTACTCTTACTACAAAAGCACGACCCATGAGTGTGGTTATTTTAGGAATAAGAAGCTGCTTATTACGAGTGGAATGTGAAAAATTAAATGAATTAAAAAGAAATTAGGGACCACACAATCGATCAACTTTATAAAATATCAACAAAGACCTAAAATCTATATAATTTTTAAAACTACAATCCAAGAAACGCTTAACATACGGTGTTATATGAACACGACGCCTCAGTAAATATAAATATCTCATAACTCTATTAAACGCCATCTGAATTTTCCTCGTATTTTGTTTATTAGCACCACTATATAAATCTAAACAATATAGAATACTAGGCATGATATAAGCATGAACCAATTTCTCCTTAATCGATCTGGGCAACACTAAATCAGTATTATAAAAACTTCGCAGTGAATAATTTAAACGCCGGACTACATTATCCACATGATAGTTAAAGCTTAGTTTTTTGGCTAAAACTACTCCCAAACAATGTACACTGTGGACCACTTCAATACGTGTGCCACGATATGATAAACTCGGGTTTAAATCACGATTAGAAAAAAGCATAGCTTTTGTTTTTGGAATATTGATTGAGGGTTTATTTTCCGTCATCCATGAGCAGATCAAATTTAACACATAATTAATATTACTTTGCAGGACATCACCAAACTGATATTCTCCTTTAAAGAGCAATTGTACATCATCTACAAATGAATAGGGAATACATGTATCATCAAGGATACTGAACAGGTCATTCAAGTACAAAATAAAAAGTATTTTTTTATTGTGTTTTAATTCAGAATATTTTTTTACAGCAATACAAAAGAACGTTGGGTGAAGCTATATGTAAGTCAGTTCACCTGGCTAAAATTTGTGTGCTGGTTTTCTTTATTTCAGCATTTACATTTTTTTTGTAATTAAAAGAGCAAATGCTCTTTTTCAGACAGTTATTTAAATTGTACTTAGCTGGCAAATTGAGCAAAAAACGGAGATACAAGCATAGCCGCCAACTCTTAAAGATAAAAAAATTCGTCAAAGTTTTGCCAGAAAGTCTACGAAAGCTGTCATTATTAAAGCTGTAAATCGGCAAAGGTCGTCAGTGGAGTAACAATGTTAGAAGGAAATTTGAGAAAATAGAATAGAAATATTGTTAACTAGTTAATTTTACTAAAAAAAATATAGGTAAAAGTAATAAAACCTTAAATAAATTTCCGAAAATCGTAATGTCGATATGTCTATTTTTCCAATTTTTATTTACTACGAAAATCTTAAGTAAAATCTTACAGATATCTTAAAAAAAATCTTGACTATTTCTGGCACCAATAAATTAAAAATTATGTAGAAATAACAAAATACTCGTTTATTTTAATTTAATATTTCTAAATGTACTTTGAAAAGCTTTGTATTGTATGGGAGCAAGAGAATTCCATCAGAAAAAATAACTCGTCAATACACATCATTTGAAAAATTCCAAAAAGTCGTCTTCAGTATATCATAGTATATTCGTATACCAATCACGTCAAAATTCGGAACGCCAGTTGAAGTACTGATGTTTATAAATCGGCAAAGGTTGTCAGTTGCTAATTTCGAGTCAGTAATAAGAAGTAATAATGTTGGAAGGAAATTTGACAAAATATAATAGAAATATTATTAACTAGTTAATTCGACTAGAAATAATATATCTGAAGATACCAAAAGATACAAAAATATTATATTTGCGTTTGGTTCATCACACAGCGCCAGTTCTGCTTACCAAAAGTGGCTCACTGGGCACATTATATCACAACCACAACCTTCATACCAAGGAAGGTGAGGTTTATACGCATTTAAAGCTTGAGAATAGGTTAAGATCGTTTCAACGCTAAGGCCTCTAATCATTCGCTTTACCAGATAAGATTATTTTACATTAATTTTAATTGCACCAGCTATCCTGAGGGAAACTTTGGGGGGACCTAGCTACTAAATAGTTCTTAAGATACGGCCTTTTAAAATGCTAAGTTATATGGGCGGTGACACGCCTCCTCCCCCATTCATAACTTAATTTAGAACATAACAATTTGCGACATGTGGCGCCGTCTTGTTGAAACCACATGCCCTCCACAGTCATTTCTTTAATTCTAGGCACGAAAAAACTGGTTATCATTTCACGATACCGAATACCATTGACTGTTTGCGCTTGACATGCCTCATTTTAATAAAAAAAAAAGGTCCAATGATTCCTCCAGGCCAAAATCCACACCACACAGTGACACGTTGAGGATGCAATTGCTTCTCATCCAGCCATCAAGATGGAAATGGACCTCGTCACTGAAGATGATTTTATCGGCAAAATCTGCACTTTCATGTTGTCCCTCCAATACCCAATCAACGAACTCCCTTCGCTGTCCATGGTCAGCTGGCTTCAGTTTCTGAGTTAATTGAACTTTGTATGCATGAAGATGCAAATCTTTCGTCAAAATTCGCTGTATAATAGATTTGGAGACACCAATTTGCTGAGCTCGGTGTCGAATTGAGGTGGATGGAGTTTGAGCGACATCATCACGTACAGCTGCGACATTTTCGGTCGATCGACCTGGTCGAAGGCGTGTTATTGTCTTTACATCACTAACAGACTCAGTTTTGGCAAATTTATCCATTAATCTTTTTCCAGTTGACTCTTTTGGAGCATTATTGTGACCCCAAATTGATCGCAATTTGCGAACTGTAGCCGCAAAACTTTCACCATTTTGGTAAAACAATTTCACAACAAGAATGCGTTCTTCATTCGTGTAGCGCTCCATTTTTACTAACCTCGTACCTTCTACTAGCAAACAATAACAATTGTTCAAATGTCAAACTATGACACTTCGAATGGCGCCAAATTTAAATCTTGCGTTCTTGTTGGGACATCCTTCATTCATTAGTTTATGCGCGTTCAAAATGGTAAGTTATGTGAGTAAGTTATTATGCCCCTTTCCACATTATTCACCTAATATGGCGTAAGAATATTTTTCGATTAATAGTAACATACCGTTAAATTCTTGTGACGTCATGACTTGACGTATGACAGTCAGTCAGTTGACCGCTATAATTTGTTTTTTTAGGATGCATCCATCGACGACTTTTTACTAGAGCACAGTTCTTTCGATACCAATAGTATACTCGTATGTACCAAATCTCTTCTTTACACCTTTAGTTGTAAATTAGAGGTTATTTCTGTTAGCAGTACCTACCCTTTTCTCCAATCAAGACTTAACACAGCCAATGATTTCTTCCTGGGTGATATAAATACATACTGATAATTTCTTCATGATCAGTCCATTAGTTTAATTGTATATTCGAAACAAAGATACCATTATACAGTCGTACAAACATTCAATTTTATATGAGTATATATAAAATTGAAACCTCTGTATGGGTTATAAAAGCTCTCAGCTGTTAAATGCCTCTCATCCGAAGTGTTATTTATTTAGTAAAAGAAACGAATAAATATGGATCATTTAAGAACCAAAGAATGCGTAAAAATAGTAAAAGTTTACGACAAAAGTGGTGATTCAAACGTGAACACTTTTTGTGCATTACATGGTGATTATTGTGGTCATAATCGACCTACTGAGGTGGTCAGGCCTGCGCATCATCGTAATGTACGCACCGCCGAAAATATCGCTTCTGTTAGTGAAATACAGAGCGCTATGGTCGTATGATAATCGAATATTTGTGGCCTGCAATTGAAGATTATGAACTGGACGATATGTGATTTCAACAAGGCGGTGCTACGAGCAGCACAACACAACCGATGTTGGCTTTATTGCATGAGAAGTTTCTAGAAAGCGTAATTTTACGTTTTAGTGACGTCAATTGGCCACCAAGATAATGCGATTTGACGCCATTAGACTTTTTTTGTGGGGCTACGTCAAAGGCCGTGTTTACTCGGATAATCCCCAATCGTTGGAATATTTGTCACGTTATCGCCGAGAAAACCACCTCAAAACGATCTACTGCTGCAACCAATCCAGGGGCCGTCATTTAAGCGACATTGCATTTCGTACACAATGGCAAAGTCCAAGCATTATAATGAAATAAAAGTTCCATCAAAATCACAACTTTATGTGTGTTTTTTAATTAACTCTACTTTCGAAACCGAAAAATGTGTAACCCGTAATTTCTCAAAGATCTTAATTTTGAAAAATGGCTGTAACTTGCGAAATTTTGAAGTTAGGATTCGACGTAAACATGTCTTTAAATGGAATAGTTTTTCTCTTAACGTTATAAAAAATGTTCAAATTTAAAATCCTTTTTGGGGAATGGCTCAGCTCAGTTAGTATGATAACAAAAACAAAATGAAAGACAAATTAAATTTTTTTCAAAAACGATAAAATTACAGAGATACATTAAGAAGTTCATAAAAATATCCCGCTGTGCATCCAATGGAAAATAAAAAAAAAGATACTTATGAATACACTTTTTACGATTTGTTTTTAAGTTTTCCATTTCTCACTCAAAATCTTAAACTATGTAGCTATAGATACGCTCTTTTTTATTTTAGAATTAATTGATGGCTAATATTTTACGAATCCGATGATGACCCCAAAGGGTCATATATATGTGGTAGGGTTTTCTAGCAAAATATATATGTATTTTTAGTCGTAACAAATCACGAGATATTTTACAGAGAAATTTCTAAAATTCATGAATGAAACCATATTTGAGACTCATTACAAATCATTAATTTAAGAAGGTCAAAAGTGCTTTTTAGTTATCCGTATTAAAGTTAGTTTAAGAGATGCATGAAAAACGCTTTTCACACGTCATACTAAAATAGCATTACTAAGGCTGTCCACGTAAAAATTTAAATTCTTTTGAAAATTTTTGTAAAAATCTTCTACCATACCTCTTATCCAGGGAAATACTTAAGCTAGTTTTGGCACCAATAATAATTTAAATATCAGAATTTGTCATTTACAATTTAATTTCGAAATTCGTACGTTGCACAGAATTATGAGTCTCAGAATTGGTCTCATATTGTCATTTTCCAAATTTCATTGCAATATATCTCCAAAACCAAAAATGGTATAATACATTTTTACTACATTTAGACATATTTCTACATCAGTCTTAATTCTAGGCTATTCATTTACTTCCACTTCAAAAAGATATCTGCCCGTAATCTTTTAACGCCTTGCAAATTAGGTAAAAAGAGATTTTCCGATACATATCTGGTGACAACTTGGAAAAACTACTTAAGAACATCATGTCATTTATATTGTTCTCAAAATTCAAATAACCAAGAATTTATTTCAGATATGCTCCACATAGCGACTTTCCACATTCCATTGCAGAATACCTTGAGAACCACAGGGGGTGTAATAAAGCTTATAATACTTTCCCAACTGTAACAGTCTTAATTATATATAGAGCACTTTTTCCTCCTTCTACCTATACAAAATTTTCGGTCAGATGAACTAACTTCATCCAATGTCCTATTGCTTTCGTACAAAAATATGTGGATACTAGAAGGGTGTAGTACTTAAACTGAACTTTCTGAAGTGATTCGATCAGAAATGTGTCAAGGGATGTTACGATGAAGTCCATTTACATTGGCAGAACAAAGTGTACGAATAGCTTCATGTTTACTAAATTATATTGCATATAATGCTACTGAATAGAAGATTATTTGTTTTTAAAGAATCATATAGTTTACGAGATACATTGTCAGGAAAGAACAACATCGCCGTCTGACCTTTTTAACTGTCTGTATTTACCATCACCGGTGTTTAATCCCCCAAGTAAAGCTTGAATTCATATAAATTGAACAGGTCCCCTACGCAATTCATATTAGTTTTCCTGAGCCATCTGCACTTTACGAAATTATGTTGAAAGCAAATTTAAAAATGTTTGGTTTGGCATGGATTATGTCAAAAATTTACAGGAATAGACCATTTAAAAAATCTGCTTAAAGGTATTGTCAGAATTATTTTCGTCTGTAAATTGGCACGTAAATTCCACGTGAAGACAACGTTTAGTGTTCACTTGGAATTTACGCGCAACCTGCCAGTTAGTTTATTTATAGTACTTGATTTTGACGGTTTATTTCAAATGTGTTCTGGGATTTTTACAATGAGCAAAAATATCGAACAAAGAATTTGTCTGAAATCATGTAATAGAAATCGAATTTCGTGTGACAAATAGTTGAAAGTATGGTATTACCAAAGGCTTACGGTGAATTGATTTTATCAAAAAAAAACACGTGCATGCGAGTGGTACAGTGTATTCAAAAGCGGTCGAGATATGGTGGAAGATTTGCCACGTTCTAGACGCTCATCAAACTCTTCAGTTGAAATTAACATCGATAAACTGAAGTAAATGTGATGACTGAAAATTATCACTTAAATTTGAGCGAGGTAGCCGTTGACATTTCTGTGACTGACGAATCTATTTGTAGTATTTTACACGATTATTTGGCTCTCGACTAGTTCCGAAAGACCACTCAACAGCGTAAAGTTCGCTAAAGTTATATATTAAAAAGAATTATTTCCCTGCACACACTCATGAAACATTTGAAAGCTGGTGAAAAAACATGACTTTACAAGTTTTATATGCACACCTGAAATTGAAACAGGAACCAAAGGAATCATTTCAAAGTCGATCAATAATGGTCAAGGTAATATTGACTGTTTCCTTTGCTTATCGCGGTATTGTGCACTCGAAATTCTTGCCAGAAGCTCAAACGGTACATAAAGAATATTATCTGGCCATTATGCGGCGTATGAGGGAGCAAATTCGTAGAAAATTAGGAAAGCCAGAAAAAGCGGAAAGAAAATTTATAGATTTTGCGCTACGATAACGTAGCGCAACGTAAGTCTCTGATTGTAAACAAATTTCTGAGCAAAAGTTTAGTAAACATCATCAAGCAACCACCGTATTCACCTAATACGAGTATGGCTCCTGCTATATTTATTTTCCAAAATTAAAATTACACGTTTTCTATCGACAGAAGATATAAAAAGGAATTCGCGGCAAGACCTAAAGTCTTTTCCGGAAAATGTGTTTGAAATATATTCCGATGATTGAATTATTCATTGGCACGTGTGTGTTATTTCGGAAGGGGTCTACTTTGAAGGCGTTAAATTAAATTTGAGTGAATGATAAAACTTTTGTGTTTTATTGATCAATTCCGAACGGGAAGGCCACAAAAGTTTAATGTGCTTAAATTTAGTTTTTCAACAAAATCAATGTCTTTTACTATTTATCGTTAGTTGAGTTAGTCATAATATATTGTTAACTGTTAAACTACTCATATTCCTAGCTACTTCCGAACATTCATTAGTCAATATCTCATGAAGTAGTGTAGATTGTCAAAGAACCATAAGCATATACCGCAATTTGGCCCAATATATTTTCCATAATTTATCTATTCTAATTTACATCTTTCTAAAACTCTTAAATCAATATATTGCAAATATGGTTCAATTCTGTGAAAGTCGCATCAAAATTTATTTCGGTCTGAGTAATAGATTGTCTCGTTTTTTTCATATTTCCTGCTTTCGCGCGCCCCTATTCGAGGATATTTCTTGACTCATCATCTGCTATGAAAATCGTAAGAAAATGAAATCATAAATGCTACATAAAGACATACGATATTGCGTGCATTGGGAAATATACGACTAATTTCAATAATTTAAACATTTTCAAATGCATTAGCCAGCAACATTTATCTATAGATAGGTATAGGGTGGAGCATAAGCAACGTTAAGATTTGATCAGTGAATACATTTTTTGTTTAAGTCTTTTTTTTTTCGTCTCTTCAGAATTAACTTAATAATGCTTGAAAAATTTGTGATGGAAAGGCTCAGCACAGAACAAAGAACCAAAGTTGTTCAATTTTACTTTGAAAGTCAGCATTCCATTATTCAGATCATATCGAAATTTTTTTCATGTTCGAAATGCTCCTAGCGCTCCAACAATTTACCGATTGGTTCAGCATTTTGGGCAACAAGGGGCTGGCTGTCTGTAATCTTCCACGTGCTGGAAGACCTCGTGCAGTTCGAAATGAAGTGACCATTGCTCGAGTGCAAGCAAGTATTGAGGAAAACTCCGAAGCTTCCACCAGGCGATGTTCTCAGCAGTTAGAGAAGTGTAGGCGGTCTTTGAAAAGAATTTTACATATGTTACTTCTTTTCCCATATAAGATGCAATTAGTTCACGAGTTAAAACCAAATAATGCACAAGAACGCATTTCATATAGTTGTCGTTAACGTTAGTTATGCGCCACCCTTTATAAAACACATAGCATATATGTAGGCGCAGCACGGCAAGCTTTTCTGGATTTTATTCCACAAGTCCGAATTCGCTGAAAAACGTTAACGGCATAATCTAGGCCACAGTACCAATTCGATTTTCATGTTATAGAAAGTAAATTCTTGGCCAAAGCGTATTTTTTTCTTAAACTTTGCTACCCAGAGAAAATATGAGCAAACCCAGTTTAACCGGTTTGTGGCGATCAGTGAATTTTGAAATATCTATAAAACGGATTTTGGGAAAAGTCGGATATTTCAATTATATATTGAACGATTTAATTTTGACCAATTCCTAGCGTTTTTTCATTCGAAATTGGTAATAACTTTTTCAAATGCAATTGGTAATTTTGAAACAAAAAATTTTGAAAACAAGAATTTAGTTTCTAAAATGTCCGGAATCCAAATCATACATACGAGGTGTGTTCAAAAAATAAGGTGAATTTTCAAATTTCGCGGTCTACGTACATTCGACTTTCGATTATTATTATTATTCTTTTTTTATGTTGGTACACTCGTCTCGAAGATGTGTTGACGGTTTTATCCTCATAACATGTTCAGTTTTTGTGTGATAGGCATAAATAAGACAAGTGTTTTGCCAGTTCGGCGATTTTCTGCTATCGAAAAAGATGCATCGAAGAAGTTGCATCAAATTTTGTGTAAAAAATGGAATTAAGTGCTCAAAAACACTTGAAATGTTGACAGTGGCATACGGTGAGAGTACTCTGAGTCAAAAGAATATTTACAAGTGGTACAAACTTTTCGCAGAAGGTTGAGAAGTTGTGAATGACGACGCTCTCTCTGGATGCCCCAGCACATCAACAATCGATGAAAGTGTTGAGAAAGTGAAGGAAATTGTTATGGAGAATCGTTGAATCACAATTAGAGAAGTTGCTGAGGATGTCGGCATATCGGTTGGCTCATGCCATGCTATATTTTCGGAAGTTTCGGGCATGGAACGTGTGGCAGCGAAGTTCGTTCTAAAATTGCTTAATTTTTACCAAAAACAACGTCGCATAGGCATCGCATCCAGATTTGCTTAAAAGGGTTAAAACCAACAACGAAGCATGGGTATGTGGTTATGACATCGAATCCAAAGTCCAATCGTTCCAATGGAAGATTCCAAGAGAACCAAGACCAAAAAACAAGCACGCCAAGTTCTATTAAATGTCAAGGTTTTGCTCACTGTTTTCTTCAATTACGATGACGTAGTGCATCAGGAGTTATTATCACAAGGTCGTACGGTAAATAAAGAGTATTACATTGAAGTTATGCGCCGTTTGCGTGAAACAATATGAAAGAAAGCTCGGAATTGTGGAAAAAAAAAATCAGGCTTTTGCATCATGATAATGCACCTGCTCACTCATCTTTGCTTATGAGAGATTATTTGGCCAAAAACAACACCGTTATCATGCCTCAGCCACCGAATTCACCAGATTTGGCTACCTGCGACTTTTTCCTATTCCCAAGATTGAAGAGACCCATAAAAGGCGTTTTGCGACGATTGAGGAGATAAAAACCGAATCGCTGAGAAAGCTCAAGGACATACCAAAAAGTGCATATCAAAACTTCTCGAGGATTGGAAAAATCGCTGGCACAAGTGTATATCTGAGGGAGACTACTTTGAAGGAGATAAAACAGAAATTGATGAATAAATATTTTTTGAGAAAAACGAAAATTAACCTTATTTTTGAACACACCTCGTATATAATACAACTTTGATTCTGTACCCAACAACCAAGTCGAAAATGTGCTCATGTTTAACATCTTTCGAAATTAAAATCAAAAGTTTTCCGAGTAATTTTGATGAAAAATCAATTTTTATTCAAAATTCTCATTTAATATTTCTTCATAATATAAAAGTCGAAAATTAGAATTTCTACTTAATACCGAGATTTTTCGTTTCAGTTTTAAAAGAATTTAATTTGATGTAAAGATGTTCAATTTGATATTGAAAAAAGAAATTGATTGGAAGTAAGATGTTTCTTTTATTTATTTAGAAAATTGCTAAAGAATGAGAAAAATTTTTTAAAAGATAATGAGAAAGCAAGAAATTTTTTTCTAAAATATTCCAAAATCAAAATGTATATGCCAATTCGTTGGTATATCCGATAATCAAGTCAAAAATGTGTTCAATTTGTTCAATATTGATTCTATTTCATATATCCGCAACGAAACTATATCAATTTCGACCTTGATTCAGCTTTGGTAATGTTTTATTCAGGTTCGTTTTCGCTGAGTTTTCATAAAAATTGTATTTAAGGCAGTCCTATCAGCTACATATATGATTATATATAACCATGATCTACCGAGTCCAACTATAGTTAAGAACCGTCCAAGTGACGACAAACAAAAAACAAAGTCATCAAAACCGGATAAGACGTTCAAGAGGAGAAGAGGGACAACTTGCTAGGCAACTGCATCCGATTCTAGTATGTGGGCCCACTATGTCGCTATAAAAATTGGGAGTCAATAACATATATCACTTACTTGCATAAGACGGATCGTTGTTAGCATGTCAATTATGTTGCCCAAACTAGTCTAAGTTCAGCTGGTATTACCGACTTACCCTAAGGTGGGAATTCGTAAGCTGTTTGCGAAACACTACAAATGAGTTTGGTCAGTCAGAGAGCCGAGATTAAAATTTCTTCACTCCCCTAATTGATCTTTTCTTGTAAATCTTGTAAATCTACAACCAAATATTCACATCACACAATTATTGCAGAAGAATCAGATCGACACGTACCACAATTAGTCGACCACAAAGCTGCATGCACCGAGTTTTTTCTGCCTGTGAAGCTTATACGCCATTGTAGAATGACTTTAGGAGACACGAATTCTTTATTAAAAATAGGCAAACATCTTAGTTGATCATTTTACGCCTAAAGAGGCTTTATACAAGGCCGACGAATACCATCTTGAATATTATCCGCGTTCGCTGATGATATAGATTTTTGATGCTACTCAGCATTGCCAAGAGCTCAGCTAAAATGAATCTTGCGGTAAGCGACGAACAAAAATTCTGTTCGTACAGGACGCAGAATGATGAGCTACGATATATCATAGAACATTTGTGTGAATTGGAGAAGATGCGCAAAAACCCAAAGCGATTTAAGTTCTTTCCTACATACTTCACATAGCAAACGAGTTCCCTTACATCCCATAAATGAGATGAGGAAGACCTTCGAACATACAGTGAGCCATTTTACACCTCACAAGGCCTTACATAGGGGCGAAAACTTATCGTACTAGCTCTTCAATATATTAATAAAGATGATTATGATGAAATACGACTAGTAACACCTTGAATAAAAGCCTTATATCACCCGCGTATGCTGATGCTATGGGTTTTAGTCGAAAACTGCGAGAAGCTACTGCAGCCTTCTCAAGTGATGTTACTCAGCTTAGCAAAAGTGAACCTTGCGGTAAGCGAAAAACCAAAATTCTATTCGTACGGAACGCAATGTGAATCGGAAAAGGAGCGAAGAAACCCGAAGTGATTTTAATTCTTTCCTACATGTTACACCTACCTGGTAGAAAAAAATTTCCCCTGCATCCCATAAATGTTATGTGGGAGAGCTTCCAATATAATGTAGTTTAATGACGGTTCCGAGAAGTTTTTACTAGAGTTGTCGATTACACGACTATTCAAAGAATTTGTCAAATGCAATTAGCTGACGTCAAATATTGATAGGGGGTTGTATTGGGGCGCGAAGCCACAATCATATGTACGATAGACGCTTGCTCTAACCATCGCACAGTGGGCTGACATTCAAAAAACAAAAGTGAAATAAATAAAAAAAAATAAAAAAAACTTTTGGACGGCTAACCCGATTTGAATGAAAATTCACGAAGGCATAGTTGAATTGCTGACAAGCTGACATTCTACGTCTGAGATATCGAAATGAGAACACCGACTATTGAAATTTTTTAACAAACTTTCAGTAACATATTTCTTAGCCGGTATGAACACCATGAATACTGCAGCAAAATGCCCATAAAAAATTTGCACCGGCAAAAAGTTTAATTGTTTTTTTTTAAGTTTGCTCCATTATTTTTAAAATTTTGTTAATGCCATTTGCAATTTTCAATGGACTTGCAAAAGCACATCTCGATAATTAGCCTACTGTCTACAAAATGTTATGAAAAAATGCTGTAAGAACTTACGGAATAGCAGTGGTCTGGAGTTGAAATTCGAAAAATTTAAAAATTTTCATTATATTTGATAAGCGCTCAATTGATTTTTTTTTTTTTTTTTTTTTTTTTGTGAAATTTTAAAACAAAATTGCAGAGTACGTCAAATTCAAATTTTTAGGGACCTGCGGGATCTTGGAAAATTCAAATATTTATCCCAATTTTCGGGGAAATGATAAAATCCTGGAAAATTTAACTCTCAATTCTTGACCCATCCCGAATTTCTTGACCTAAACATGCATTTCAGATATTAAACATCATCATGCAAATGATTTTTCTAAAGGATGATATTTGAAAATGTATGGAAATTTACTCTTTGTGTTTATTAGGAAGACAATTCCAAGCCACCAGCATTTAAGACTCATGTCAAAAGGGCAAAAAATTATTTAAATTATTTTAAAATTTTAATAAAATAAAATGTCAACAAATAATGCATTTATGGTATTAGAATTGCCAGCGTATTCTAGGTACATCTCAGGGAAAACCACTTCCGATCGCTTTTGAAAATGACAATAGTCAACCTTAAATCTAAATTATTATTAATTATACAATTGAAGGTTTTTTTTTTAATATGACTACGAAAAAATAATCCATTTATGGTTAGATAATTTCCAGCGTATCCCACCTATTGTACCTCAAGGCAAATAGTACAATATTTCAATTTGTGTCATCTCTGTGCAGTTTTGAAGATTCTACACTTTCGAGTAGATTCGTCGTTCGTTTTTCCTCTTTTCCAATGTACGAGTTGTGAGTATACACATTTTTGTTTTAATGACCACTTTTTTTCACCAAAAATTCTTGAAAGAGGAAAATTTACTTTTTTTCACAAATTTAATTTTTTCTTTTCGTTTCGTTTTTTTTTTTGTTTTTTTTTTTTTTTTTTTTGTATGATTTTGGATAGAATTTTATGTAACTTTTACTTAGTTAGTTACATTGGAAATTTGCTTGACATTTTAGACATTTCAAGATGAAATCTTACTTTATAACGATATATCATATGAAAGACTGACTAAAGTACTTATATGATAATCCGAGACACAACCGCCGCCATAGACAAATTTCCGATTCTTCGATTCTTTACTTGTATAGTAGTATATTCTTTTCCTTGGTTTTGATCATAAAACGGCCGATCCGCCCCGCTGGTGCACGTTCGATAGAATTTTGAAAACACGTCCGCCAAGTTAAACGTTCAATACTTATCTATCCGCAAGAAAAATGTCTGATTTCCTTTACTCATCGTCCACCATGTCTGTCCGTCCATGGATTTCGATGCGCCGAAGCTCTCGCGGAAGAGATGGACTTGATGTGATGTTGAGGTATTTTCTATAACGCACTCTCGCTCTCTCTCTATCTCTCTGTCTATACCTCCATCTCTCGGGCATGTTTAAAAATATCTCTTGTGTTTATTTCCAATTTTCTTAATGTTTTGAATGCTCCACTTAAGAATGTAGTACGTATGAAGATCATCACAGTATTATTTTTATTCCGAATTGTTGTTATCAGACAACTTGTATGATTTACAAAGTGCAGCCGACTGATGGCGGGTCTTTGTGACCGTGTTGTTCCCATGGAGGCCATTTGAAAGCAGCGTGTGTCACCGTCTCTGCATATACCTGTTGGACATTATGAGGGTAATTGTTATTTATCGGCCAGAGCTGATGGTGCCGTCAATTTCTGTTAACGACAGGATAAAAGTGACCGGTACTATGCTAATAGATTTTTTTTTTCATGTGCTCACACACTCACACATATGTATATGTCCACATTGCAATTCTTCAATTCAACTAATCAATATTTGAAAATATAACGGGCTCAATGACTGTGAGTGAGAAGGTCACCACGACTGTCAGAGAGCAAGAAATGTCCGTGCGCGAGTGCTTTTTTGGTTTTGTTGATAAACATATTCCCGATATCATTATTTCATTGTTGTTTTTCTCATGCTTTTGTTGATTTATCATTTATTTTCTTTGAGATGTATACAAAAACACTTGTAAACATTTTTAAACTGAAATTAATAAGAAACATAAATTCTATAATACCTCATACAGTTGCTTAGAAAAGATCGATCTCAATTTACACTAAATTAGGGTAGTCCACCATTGTACGGCGAAATAAGTTAGGAGAGTTGATTGCCTTGAATGAGTCCGAGGAATCAGGAAAATTAAATTATAAATTATAACTTATAACCAAACCTATATTTGAAAGTTCATATCATGGTAACATAGCCAGCGTTTTTTTTTTTCAAAATCTCTTATTTCTCATTGGTTCATATTATAGTGTTATGAGCTTAAAAATTAATGAAAGTAAATGTTCTTCAAATTAGGACTATAAGGTGGATGTGGCATCAGCTTTCAATATTTTTTGCTAGTCTGGAAAGATGCGTGAGGCCTAGCATTGTAGTGATGGAAAATCCCATCTTTGCAATGTACCAATTCAACCTTTATTTAATTTCAGTTCTTTATCAGTTAATGTCAATAAACGTCACAGATTATTACATATTTGAACCAGCTCCTCAAAATGCCACCAAATTGACAAAATAACCTTTTTTGTCGTAATTCAGCTTTTGGTGAAGTACGAATACCTTCATCTTGCTTAGAAAATGATCTCTTTCGTTTGTGCAGAATTCATTTTTCATTACCTGTGACAATGTGATTCATAAAGTGACCATCAGCAGCAGCTCGATCGATTTCTAAGGAAGTAATGCTAATTTGTTATCGTAACTTCTTCTATAAACGTCCTTCCCTACACGAATTGTTTATAAGCAATTAATATGTAGAAGCGAGAATATGTGTGAGAGGTGTGTATTCATAGGCACTGCCGACATAAAAAGTGTTTATCATAACGAAAATTGTCTCCATAGCCAGTTTCTATGTAAGATTGGTATCTTCCTAGACGACTTTTATATGAAAAAAATATCTCTAAAGATTCGTTTTGTATAGAAAACTGTTTTCTTGGACAATTTCTTTGTAGAAATCTGTATTTTTTTTTTTACATTGGTCGCATTGAAAACTTTGTTATTTATACTTTTTTATAGAAAACTTTAGTTTTAAATTGAAAACAGTTTTTATTGATGCCGTTCTTGTAGAAAAGTGTTTTTATAGTCATCGTTAACACTTTTCAAATAGAAAAGTGTCTTTGATGACACATTTTGATACTTTTTATACAGACAACTGCCCTTCGCAAGGAAAAGTTACAATACTACATAGAAAAGTTCAATTAAAAGTTTTTGATTCGCAGTTTACACTGGCGTTGCATTCAATATTTGATTATAATCAATAAAAAAAAAAACGTCAACCGAAAATGTACAAAAAGTTTAAATATTTTTTCGAACAAAGAATTTACCTAAATTTATTGGTGATATTGCCTTAAAACTTATGATACCCTATGTTGCCTTAGCGCTTAGGTGAAACCTAATGCACAATGTCACCTTATATTCTTTTAATTAAAGAATAAATGGTAAAATTGTTGGAAAAAAATGAAAAATCTCAATTTTTATAGAATATACTCGAAACTGCGAATGTGTTACTCCACTAGGCCGATTATGCCTGATTTCTAACTTAGCTTGTCTAAATGCAAAAAGTGTAAGCGTAAAAAGCGTAAAGTATAAATTTGCTAACTCAAGCAATGTAACCTCTATCGTTCATTTAACAGACATGCAGTCGGACATACTTAGATCTACATACGATGATCAGGAATATACATACATTTTCTTACATAAATATTTCTAGTTGTTACAAATGGAATGCGAGTTGGGCAAAAAACAGATGTGGAACAAAACAAAAACAAAAATATATGGACATTCGGAGGATTTCAATCAACATCATTCCCATCATATGTATTAGTTCGAACCCACATAATAATATAACAATGCACAGCAGTAGCCAGATCATAAGATCAGATCCCAAAGCTCGCGGATACAACTCTCTTTACTCGTCCGTATTTGAAACGAATCGGATCAAAAGTGTGCCAGTGATTTAGATTACTGTGCACAAATAATGCAAATACAACTCTGAATATAGAAAAATACTAATTGTTTGGAAAAAAAATTTGCAATATTAGTCAGACTTATAAATTACTTTTCCAATATGCTCACCGATTCCGTATGAAAAGTTAATCTCTTGACCTTTCGATTTTTTTTAAATGAATGAAAAGTCGACTTTTCAATTAGGTACAAGTCATCCATTCGACTTTTTCAAATATCCAAAAATCGACTGCTTCAAATATAAAAGTCAAATTTTCGAGTTTCCTGCATTAATTTTTTAGAATTTCCGGTCCGGTAATAAAATATAGCACTAAAATTTAGTTATCTTGATCCAGCTCTTCTGTTTTCTCCCAAATTGATACATTTTTCGAAGTTCTGTATTTCCTCTGTAATTTCTGACAGTTTTAATGAAGCTATCTACCTTTTTGTTCGTTGTATTACTGTGCACAAATAAAGCAAATACAACTCTGAATATAGAAAAATACTAATTGTTTGGAAACAAAAATTGCAATATTAGTCAGACTGGTGAATTACTTTTCCAATATGCTCACCGATTCATTCGCCTATGATATTCGTATACCCTTAGGTTTGCAACGAAGTGCTTCCAGTTTTTTTCACACATATATTGATTTTGTTATTTTTGAATTGATTTGGCTTAGCTAATTACATTTTGCGTTCTACCTTTACACAGCTGAAATTTGAAGCTTCAATTTGTGATTTGTGAATTTATATTGTTTGTGAGTATGGAGGCACAAAGGTAACAGTTCCCCTTTGTTTTTCTCTTTTATTTCAGAAAAGGCAAAAAGGGCATAGAAGTATACCGGGGTGTTTGTGTCTTGTACGGTTGTACAGAATGCATGAGCCAAGATCGGCTCACGGAATTCAGTTCTGAAAATTTCACTCCCCAAACGTCAACCAGAACGGTCGGCCAAATAAGGTTGAGTCGAGAACCCTACTGTCACTGAAAGAATTTTAAGGAGTCATTTACTTTGGGCAGTTTCCAAACAACCAAACCATACATTTTGGTAGGTAAGTTATCAACAATTATTAAAAGGAAAAAGGCTTGATTAAGTAAATTGCAAAGGGGTTTTTTCCACCACGACAATGCTATGCTTCACACGTCTGTGCAGACATGATAAATAACGTTGGAGATTGGATGTGAAGTGATGCCACATCCATTTCATAGTTCTAGGACTTTTAAAAAGAAAATCCTTTAATACAGATTAGAATTTAAAAACCATGTTGTTCCCATCTACCATCAAGAAGTTGTTTGAAATTTGAAAAAATGTCTTTCCAACCCAATATAAGACTAGCACGCCGCTTGCAAACATTTTGACAGATCTTAAGACTAGTTGTATGGCCGTACTGAGTTCGTTCAAGTGAAAATTATTTTTAATTGTATCAGATATTACTGTCTTGATATTTCTGAAGCTCAAAAGCTTTCCCCTAATGTGCATGGTGTTTTTCAGCTAGAAAACATTTAATATATAAATTCTAATGCTTGCTCTAGTGAAATTTTCAATGTAAATACTAGGAGAATTTATTTACTGCCAATTTTTAGGGCGAAATTTCAGTCACTGTGTAAGGAATCAATTGCGACGCAATCTCCTAGTACCAAACGTCAAAATTGAGAGGAAAAAATTACCATTTCCGTACATTTAACATTTTAAAATTCCGATTGCCAATCACAATTACAATTGTACACATACAAAGAGAATATGTTTTTTCTTTTCATTCTTTTAACAAATAGAATAACGGAACTTACTTGTCAAAAACGACCTGGAAATGGCGGAGACGACATCGCTTGCAATTCGTGTCGCCCTGATGTGAAAGCTTTCATAATCTTTGCATACAATTTTTGGACATTTAGTTGCAGTTCGTAGTAACAACAGCTTAGATAAAAAAAGTCTTTAAGCAGGATCGTGAAAACTTTACCTATTTCAAAGCTTATTATATTCAACTATGCAACCTTGTGCAACTGCCCCAAAGCTAAATTCTATGAAATCCCTCTGAAGTTGTCAGTGGTAACATCTGCTAACTCCGCATAAAGAAACAGCTGGTGTCAGATTATGCAGTCAGTGGAAGGGAAAAAGTGGTAGTTTTTTCTTTTAAGTTCTGATATTGTGAGAAAAATAACATAAAAAATCATCAATATGTGGTCTATTGTGTCCTCCTCGATGCGTAATCTCGCGTTTCGCCAAGAGTTTACCGCGGTCGCTGCGCGTGCACTGAATACGACGACAGTTTGTGAAGCCGCTCGTAAGGGAACACGCGAGAAAGCACGCCTGAAAAAGTTGCAAGCTAAGACAGAAGTTAAGAAGGTCGAGTCCACTCCCCCCAATAAAAGAGGAAAAAAGTAAGTTGCGTCAATTAAAATCCTTAAGTATTGCGATTAATTCTTTTTTCAATTCTAGAATAAATTTGTCGCGCGAAAACAAACACGTTGATGATTCGTGGAAACAAATCTCAACCGACAATTGTTATGTGAGCAAATATTACCGCTGGCCGGTCTACACGGTGGCGGAGGCAATACAATGTCATCGCGAGACCCACCATCCAACAATGTATAATGAGCCAAAGGCTCCACTTGTGGTTAATGTTGAGTTATACATGCAAGGAGAGAAGTCCACAAGATTTGTGGATAATTTCCAACGTATGGCCATGGTGCCGCATAAATTCGATCACGGCGAGGAAAGACGGATACTTGTGTTCTCCAAAGGAAATGTAAGTTATAAGTTATTAGATCATAATTTCTAGATGTAGAAACATATATGACAATTTAAGAAGAAATAAGTTACAGAGCGTGTTGAGGAAGAGAAATGCCTCCCATTTTCGAATTGCCTGAGCATCACAACTCATGGTGCAAAACTAAAATAATTTGGGGAAGTAGAAAGTGTATGTATTTGGCATTATCTCCAAATGATTCTCAAACTCAGACAGTTCTGTAAAAGTAATGGAAAGCGCTCGTTCTACAATTCGTCATATTAGGTTCCGAAAAAGTTTTGGAAGTCTGGTCTTTCTATAGTAGCTTTGATTGTCCTCTTCTGTATCGATTATAGAGTTTAAAGCTGTAAACTTCCAAATAGTGCGTTTTGATCCATCCGTACTATGGATTTGTAGTTGACACAAGAAGTCTACTTTCTGAATTCTTCAACCGTATGAAAAGTTAATCTTTTAACCT
Source organism: Philornis downsi (assembly GCA_019455685.1). Lineage (NCBI taxonomy): Eukaryota > Metazoa > Arthropoda > Insecta > Diptera > Muscidae > Philornis > Philornis downsi. Next base: position 330,670 of record JAHXMU010000018.1, read on the forward strand.
TTCGATTTTTTTTAAATGAATGAAAAGTCGACTTTTCAATTAGGTAAAAGTCGTCCATTCGACTTTTTCAAATATCCAAAAATCGACTTCTTCAAATATAGAAGTCAAATTTTCGAGTTTCCCGCATTCATTTTTTAGAATTTGCAGCAATTTAGATATTTTCAGATGAAGATAGGTATGACCTGTCCGGTAATAAAATATAGCACTAAAATTTAGTTATCTTGATCCAGCTCTTCTGTTTTCTCTCAAATTGATACATTTTTCGAAATTCTGTCTTTCCTCTGTAATTGCTGACAGTTTTAATGAAGCAATCTACCTTTTTGTTCGTTGTATTCCTTTATAAATCGTAACAAAGTCTGAAAAATTCTATCACTCAACTATTCTCAATCTTATAATTCCCTTAAAAATTATCGACTTAGCCCATACATTCATTCTCAGATTCATATCGTTCTTTCAATTCCATTAAATTCGAAGAAGTTTGGCAAACACTAAGTATTGGATAATGTCATATCTCTGAAATTCAAATTTTCCTCTGAAATTTCTAATTGAAAATAGAAATGTTGTTGATTTATAAAACTTAGCAGTTCCCTTATGAAACCTGTTTTACAAATTGACTGGATTAAAAAAATTCAATTGTGGGTTAAAGGTATTAGGTACAGAATAATGGTCGATGAATACAGTGGCTGAGGCATGATAACGGTGTTGTTTTTGGCCAAATAATCTCTCACAAACAAAGATGAGTGAGCAGGTGCATTATGCATTATTATTATAGGTGCATTATTTTTTCCACAATTCCGGGCTTTTTTTTCGTATTGTTTTACGCAAACGGCGAATAACTTCAAGGTAATACTCCTTATTTACCGTACGATCTTGTGGCAAGAACTCCTAATGCACTACGCCATGATAATCGAAGAAAACAGTGAGCAAAACCTTGACATTTGATCGAACTTGGCGTGTTTTTCTTTTTTTGGTCTGGGCTCTCCTGGACTCTTCCATTGGGACGATTCGACTTTGGCTTCGATGTCATAACCATATACCTATGATTCGTTACCAGTTGTAATCCTTTTAAGCAAATCTGAATCATCGTTGACGTCATTCAACAATTTCTGAGCGATGCTCATGCAACGTTGTTTTTTGGACAAATTCAGCAATTTTGGAAAGAACTTCGCTGCCACACGCTTCATGCCTAAAATTTGCGAAAAGATTGCATAGCATGAGCCAACCGATATGCCGACATCCTCAGCAACTACTCTAATTGTGATTCGACGATTCTCCATAACAATTTCCTTCACTTTGTCAACATTTTCATCGATTGTTGATGTGCTGGGGCGTCCAGAGCGAGCGTCGTCATTCACATATTCTCGACCATCTGCGAAAAGCTTGTACCACTTGTAAACATTCTTTTGACTCAGAGTACTCTCACCGTATGCCACTGTCAACATTTCAAGTGTTTTTGAGCACTTAGTTCCATTTTTACACAAAATTTGATGCAACTTTTTTGATCCATTTTTTCGATAGCAGAAAATCGCCGAACACGCAAAACATTGTCTTATTTATGCCTCTCACACAAATTGAACATGCTATATGGATAAAACCGTCAACATGTGTTCGAGACAAGTGTACCAACATAAAAAAAAATAATAGTAGCCGAATGTACGTAGCCCGCGAAATTTTAAAATTCACCATATTTTTTGAACACACGTCATATATTCCGAAATGTCACTTCTGCAGTAGCAAAGCTCTTAAAATATCCAAAAAAGTAGACACATTTTGAATCTGAAATTACATTTTATATTTCAATTTGAAAACATCGATACAAAAATGTTATTACATAGGAATTGTAATGGGATCATGATTTTTTATTTTCGACAAACTCTGGGCTGTCTTTGATATACTTATATATCTTTTCGCTCATTTCGACCTTACTACTTATTGCAAACATTTCCTGTAGTTCTATAACAAATCTTGCGATGACAAAATTATTCCAAATTTTTGAGAGGTAGGCAGGCTTACATGGAATCAAAAATGTTTCGATTTTTCGTACTTAAAATTGAATTTTTTTTTTTTTGTTTCTTTAATATGCCGTCTCTATCTATTACCAATCCTGAGGCAATTATATTTTATAAAATATCTTAAAAAATAACCGATCTTTTTTTTTTGGCAGAATTATGAATTTTTAGAGGTTACGTAGTATAAGTCTAACGCAGCATTAGTGATAAATTTATCCAAAATATGTTGGCGATATTTGCAAAGCGAAACAAACAGTTTCCGCTGCGATAAACCTACGTTATTAGTTCGGCTATAATATATGCTTTATAAGGCTAATTCGCACCTCAAACGAAATTTTCGTTCATTTTGTATCCACTTATTTCCCATTAAATTGATTTGATTTATCACAAACATTTCTTTGTACAATAACTATTAGAACATCGATTTTCATGGGAAATAAAAGAATACAAATATGCATTATATATCTGTAATTACATTTCCAAATGAAATTTTGGTGCATGCTATCTAAGCTGAAACTTCGGCTTCGATAGCACCGTAACATACATTCTTGTGCGATGTAAGATGTCGTTTAACTGTATACTTCGGATATCATAAGGCTCTGGGTTAGCAATACGATTTCAGACCCTTATTAATACCATTCCTCTATTTTAATTTTAACAAATTTTAAACGAAGTTCCATTTTTAGAAATCTCCACTCTTCACATCGTAACGCTTGCGTTGCAATCGCTGTATTTTGAAAAGCTACGTACAACGTTATTACTCTCTGTTAACGACATTGGTTCCATATATACCCTATATATGGTTGTCGGCGTTTACGTAGTGTCCCAAACGAATATATTCTTTGCTGGTCGAAATAAATAACTTGGTTTTGTCCCCGTTTACCACTTTCCATAAATCTACTTTCGTAATGTCGTCAGTGCTTGAGAAGACTGCAGTAATATCTTGCATTTTTTGTCGATAATATCTATATTATAGGCGGCGCAAGTAACATATATTAAAAATCAATTAAAAAATATTGTTGAATAACTCGCACGTTAGACTGCCGTCTTTTCTAAAAGATTTTTACCTTTCTTAACCGAAGACTACGTATCAGCCAGTGTTATTCTTCAAAAACGTATTAGCTTCTTAAAAATACTAAACCCGGCAATGACTTCATAACATTTTTGACGTGTCAGACTGTTAAGCACGGCTTTATAGTCGACCAAAAGAAGGTAGGTGTGGATCCGATTTTATGGTCTATCCTGGATTTGTCGCAATGCGAATATTTGATCGGTTTTATATTCACTGCATTTAAGCCGCATTAATCAGATCCAATCAGGTCATATAGGCTTTAGTTTGTTCAAGCCTAATAGCGACATAGTTAGGAGAGAAGATCTGTACCATAACCTTCATTTTTTCTTCCAGTTCCACTGTATTCCTATACCTTTCTACCTATATATCTTATCTAGTTCCACAGTCATCTATTCCGCTAAAAAATATGGTTTGTACCCCTTTCCTCCTCTTAGAACGTATACTCACTAAGATTGTTCACGTGAAAAATATTTCTTACCATGTTACTGATCCGAAACAACTTCCCTAAGTCTTTGGAAAAAAAATTATAAGAAAACATAAAAAAAAATCCTGTTTCCAAATGCTAAAAAGTAACCTATTAAAAATCAATAAACCGTGATTAAATTGCAAATCATATTTTTAAGCATATGTTTTTAACTGCTTGATTGTTCTGTATCAAAATGCAATATTAGACATATTGAATACTTTTAGCCTGCTCGGAAATGTGTTCAACATACTGGCGACTCCCACATAAAATACCTTCTCTAATAAGCAATACATTTTTGGTATAGTTAGCTGCTTTTTTTAACAGTAGCTCGAAAAAATGGATATATTCTGAAAAAATTCCGGACATTGATCCCTAAATAATTTGTAAAAGAGAAATAGTGATCGTAATGAACGTAAATTTTAAAAGAAATGGGTCAAAAATGCGTCACAAATGATGGGCGAATAAAGTGAAAATAAATATTACATAGCCCTACTAAAGATCAAGCGACTTTTGTTCATGTGCCACTTAATAGACGTAGAATAGATTTCAATGCAATATAATATGTATTAGTCATAACCAGAGCATGCACCAGCGTTTGTTTTACACAAGTTCAAATCAGTCTACGAAGCGTAAGGTAAGTGCATGAAACTGCCGTACCAATATGGAGATTGAAGCCTAATTTGCAATTGAGCACTACATCTAAGCATTTTATACTGTGTATAAATTCGGTAGGTGCACTGTCACAATATATTTCCAAATTATTCTCATGCGTTGCGAAAAGCATGGATTTCGTTTTAAAGCGATTGATTTTTAGGTAATTAGAATTCATCGAGTAGTTTAAATTGTTCAAAGCGTAATCTATCTTTTCATTTAAAACGTCTACAAATTGATGTTCCCCAGTAAACAAAATTTGAACATCGTCAGCGAAGGAATACGGTATGCAATAATCGTCTAAGCTGACGAGCATACCGTTTGCAAATAAAACAAATAGTAGTGGCCCAAGCACCGACGCCACTTCTCACAGGTAGAGAGTTGGATGGAATTCCGTTTACATAAATATATTGACTTTTTCCCTAAAGAACAGAAGGTTTTTTAAGAAGTATGCCTTTCTTCAAATCTAACGAAATGGGAACGCTGAAATTCTGATTACTAAAATGAAATCTCACCATATCCGTTAGTCCCACAAGCAAAGAAGTTGTATTCCTGTTTTTTCGAACACCACACTGATAATTACTAATTAACGACTCACGCTCTACATAAGATAAAGACAAAATCTGCCGCCTTAGAACATATGTATACGACTATCTTTGATAACACAGCCAACAATGAAATTGGACGGAAATTACATACAGATTTCATTGTGGAGACTTTCTTTGGTGAGATTACTTTCCTTCTTTTTCATCCAGCTGGGAAAACAGATGTTGTGATAATGGTGTTCATTAAATGTAAAAAGAAAAATTACTTTAAAAAATTTTAGTGAAAAATCGCCACCACCCGCCGCATTCGATTTGATACAGGAACATGATTTACACAACTCATCATGTGTTATACATTGAAAAAATAAAATAGTTTGATGAAGGATTATTTGCAGTATTGATTTCACTTAGAGCAGCTAACTGAATGTTTACGAAACTTCATTTCAACTCATATTTCAATGCAGTTGGCCTCCCGAGCACCAGATCTCAATCATTCATAAATGCTGATGCTTGCCCTCTCATAATAAACAGTGGACTTTGCATCAGCAAATATTTTTCGTACAACTTGCGTTCTGCGGTTTTCAGCGTTGCAGTTTTGCTGTGTGAAGTTAGCATGCTATTAGCCCTTAAAACACATTTTTGTACATTTTCTGATACTACTTTTTAATTATGTTAAAAAAGTACAAGAACAAAGCCGGTAATTGTGTTTTCAAACGACTTTTTTCCGAGAACGATGTGATTTTAAAATAAAATTGTTGTCGCCATTTTAGATCGCACATTAAATTTTCAAATTTGTATGGCTTTTTAATTTGAACTACAAAACATATTGGTAATGAAAAAGAATTATCATTCCAACAATGGTATTTAAGCAATATTAAATTGAAATTTTCATTGGCAGTAGTATATTTCTTAAATTGGTTCCATTTACCAACGAGCTTTAAGATTATTTTAAGGACAAAGTTTGCGTGTCAGATACAAAATTGAGCTCGGGACCATGGTCTGTCGCGAATTCTCCTTCGGGATTCGATTTTTCACGGACAAAAGATGTCAGTTACTAGAAAAGAAAATTAAGAGTCTCTGAAATTTAGTTTATTAACCTGAAAGTGAGTTATTGCAGATAATTTTTGTCGAAGTGAAGAAGTTAATCGAACTCTATATTATAGTTAGTCATTTAATACAGGAATTTCGACGAGTACGAACGGAGGGACAATGGTAATAGTTATAAGTTATTATTATACAGCTATAAAAAGTTAAAGAGGCATAGAGAGTTGGGATATCTTAAGTAAAGTGGTGATCAAAACACATGCAACGTAAATGAAATTTTAACTAAAAGTGATTTTTTTTAATCAAAACACCTTAAGAATTTTCTTAATGTATTTTTTTGTTTTTACTAAATTCAGTTATTATTATTTTTTTTTTTTTTTTGTAATATATAGCAAAATCAAAAATATTCAGTACCTTAAGACAAAAAAAAAATTGTTTTAACAAAATAAGTCCAAATTCAAGTGTTCAATATTTTATGGCATTGCCTTTGTTTTTATTACTTCCGCACATCTTTTAGGCATTGAGGAAATAAGCTTTTCAATGTAATGGCTTGAAATGCCATTAGACTGCTTTTCCAATTCAACTAAAAGCACATCCACATGTTCTCAATCGGGTTGAGATCGGGAGATTGAGGTGGCCACGACATAACCTTAATTTGATTTTCCTCTAACCAGCCTTTAACAACCCTACCCATGTGTTTGGGATCGTGGTCGTGCTGAAATGTCTACGAAAGTGGCATTTCCCATTCAGCGTTCGGAAGCATAACTGAGCTCAGAAGATCTCTATAGATTTTGGGTGTCATTGTGTCAGTAATACGGCGAATTGGACCTATTCCATATCTCGAGAAACATCCCCACACCATGATATTTCCTCCTCCGTGCTTTAATGTTGCGGTTGTGCACCTATGATTAAACTTTTCTCACCGATGTCGTCAAACATTGACTCTTGCATCTGATCCTCGAAACTTAAATGTTGACTCGTCAGACCAAAACACATTTTTCCATTGCTGTTGAGTCCAATTGAAATGTGTTTGAACAAAGTTGAAGCGAGCTCTACGATTTTTTCTGACACAAACGGTTTTTTTTATGCACTTGTAGCTTCTGAGACCGCAATCTCTTGCTCTCCTTTTTATAGTGGAAAGATTCGCAGCTTTTGGAAATTTCGTAAAAAAATTCTTGATTTTCCGATCTTCACGTGCAGTTGTTACACGGGGTCTTCCACCTTTGCGAACTGTTTGGATATTTCCATTGTTAACTATGCGACAAACCGTCAAATTATGAATACCATATTTTATAGAAATTTCTTTCTGAGAAAGTCAATTTTCAAAATCACTTAAAACGCTTGCTTTTAATCCGGAACAGTAATTGTTTTCAGCAGTTTTCCTCAAAAATTTGTAAAGCGAACTGAAACTGTTTTAACAAAACAGTAAACATGCATTTTTGATAAAATTCGAACACGTAAATCACAAATGATTAAAAGGAATGTGATTACCGTTATGTCCTAGCACTTGTTAGTGTTAATTAAAAAGTCAAAAATAAGGGAAATGAGAGTTTGAAATGTTTTGAACACTCAATTTCTATTATGTGTAGCAATTTTGTTTTCTTATTGTTGTAAAGTAATGGAATTGATTTTTTTTCTTGATTAACAAAAATAACGAGAGAAGTTTAGAGAACAGCAAAAAGTTTTCATAAATGAGTAATTAAAGCAGAAAACAGAAATGCAAACCGTGCATATCATCTCGGTTGCAAATGTTTTGACCACCACTGTACATTAAAGCTTTCACAGAGGAATGAATTACTCATTATTTCAAAATTCGCATAACACCTGCAAAATATCATCTGAATGATTGCGATTGTGCCTTTTTTTCACGTCTTGTTTCAGTTTTTTTTTTTTTTCTTTTTCATATTCTTCCCAGGGTTGGATTAGCATTATATGATTTTTATATCTGTCACAATGTCCAAATTGCTGACAAGACTAACCGCGACGAATGCCATGCCTTAAAAAATAAATAAA
>JAHXMU010000018.1:352693-372928 GCA_019455685.1 Philornis downsi
TTTAGTGTAAGCGCCGCTTTGCCCTGGACCTGACACTTATTTCAATTCATTTATTAATCAATCGACGCCCGTATTGGACTATACATTGATAGAAGTTTAACATGAGTTATATTGCTTACATCTGTTTCCTAGCAAAAAAAAAAAAAAAAAAATCGTAAACTTCTTAACAAAAAAAAAAAAAAAAAAAAAAGAAAACAAAATCATATAGCCAAATATTATAAACGTAGATTGCCAGTGAGAAAACAAGAAGCAAACAAGTCTTCAAACTAACCAAAACGAATTTTAGTGCTCCTGAAGAGTATAAAATTGAGTTAACTTTCGACTAACTGAGAAATTCTTTAACTCAGCAGGCAGAGTAATCCACAATCGCGCTACGGGAACAACAAATGATATTTTCATAAGAGAGCTGTGGAAAGATTCGATACAAATTGGTGCATTTCTGCTTAAATGTAAAAAATGAAATAATCCTATGATATAATTCGGTAAAATATTTTAGTTACAAATAATCTTCAAAAGCGCAGCCTAAGAAAATACATATTTCACGTTGTGAATAATGTCCGACTTGTTCCAGTATATAGTTCTAGCCCGTAAATGATGTATAAAATAAATAGCACATGACCCAGTTTATATTTTACATGAATTGGTAAAAATTTGTTTAAAGTATATACACGTTTCAAAATTATATTTACTTTTGAGCAGATACGAGCAATGTGTCCATTAAACTTTGGATGAGAGTCAATTTCAAATGCAAGACAAGGAATTGATAACGATGGTTTTACAACAGTATTTTGCACTACAATGCTAAATACTAAGCAAAGAGTTCATTACGCAGGAATTAATGTCATTTGTGTACATCTTAAACAAAAGTGGGCCCAAAATTGATCCTTGCGGTATACCCTAAGTCGGTAAATTGACGGCGACCATATAAGAAAGAAGAAACAAGTTTGCAAGAAAAGTACGATAAATTGAAATAAGTGGAAATTTTATATAAGAGAATAGAATAGTTTATGGAATCAAATGCTTTGCTCAAATCCAATATACCAGCAATCCCAGGATGCATTCTCTCAAGGGATTGTCTAATATTGTCTGTTAGACATAGCATAAGAGATGAAGTGCTAATAACCATCTAATAAAGAGAAACTTTCGAAATGAGTGTTTATCTGATCTTTTATCACGATTTCAAGAACTTTAGACAACGCTGGTAATATAGAAATAGGACGAAAGTCTTCACAATTAGTGCTAGGCTTATCCTTTTCCCGAAGTGGTATAATTTTAGCTAATTTCCATGCCTCAGGAAATTCGCGTGTAGTTATCGAGTTTATTAGATGCAAAATAGAGTGTTTTATAAAAGTAAAAATCTATTTAATGAAACGGATTGCAACTTCATCCGTACCAACGTCATTGGATTTAATTCTAAATAAGGCACTTGAGATTTCTAACTCAGTAACATTTCTGAATTGCAAACTGTCAAATCTATATCACAGTTATCAGAATCATATTTACACCAACAGTTTTTATGCGAGACGGATTATCAATATGGCGAAATATTCGAGCATCGTTCAAGCGTTTGGCTCTGCGTACTATATTAGGAACAGCTTTGCAATATTTCTTACGAATAGATTTATTTCTATCACAATTATTTTGTAAATATGCCGCATATGCAAGATTTCTGTTTCTAACAGTCTCATGAACCACTGGACTGTTGAACCATCGTATAGAATTGGTATTAATTGTTTTAGATCTTTCAGGTACATGTAACAAAAATAGAGATTTTAAAATATTATTAAAAAAAAAAAGTATTGACTGGTCATCAGTATTGCTAGTGTAGTATCACAGTTTAGTGTAATATCACAGATTAAGTTATCACAGTTTATAGCGTTATAGTGACTATGCTTTATAATATGCGATTCAACCACGATCGCAGTTATAAACAAATTGTGGCAAAAAATTGGTGTACATATTTGAATGTCCTTATTGCAAATTAAAGACATTTGTCCATATTTTGATATACCCAAAACCCACAAACAACACTTTATTTTAATTTACTTGAATCAGGGACAAACCCTGTAGAAAATAACAAAGAAACTGGGCAATATTGGCAACATTTCAATATAGCCGCCATGTAGGTAGATCGTTCAAGCCACGTGTAATCGTTTTTTCAAGATACGGTTGACTACAGTTAAAAATGCAGATGACTAAATTTTACAATTATCCACATCGTACGATTTATTTGAGCCAGGGACCTTAATGAAAACCGATCATTTCGGTCCATTCTTTCATATGCAAATGAATCACCAGGTTTGAATCGGTCGCTTCTGCAAGTCATAGTTTTTACTTCAATGTGATATGGTTGCCTTACATACTACTGCTTCCGATGTATAGACTAATGGGGGTATTATATGAACAATCTTGGCCGGACATGCGCAACTGTCCAATTTCGTTTAGCAGTGTTATTGAATGAATGTTTGACCGTAGGTTTCTTACTTATTGGCCACGCAAATTGAAGTTTTAACCACCACTGCCTGGCTGTCATAATCTGCTAGATCTTGCGTATCCATTGAATCGAATTTCGCTTCTCGCTCATTAATTGTTCCATTCCCAGACACGTTGCGAATATCTTAGGAACAGAGATGACAATCTCTATAAAAGATATTAATTAGCATTTTGTTTGAGAAGAAATTTTAAACATATCTGGGATTGTTTTTAGAATAGCACAAACTCTAAAAACCATCCTAGACATTTATGAAGCAAAGTTTATCACAATTTTTCCTAAAATCTATTTTTGGATATCGCATAGCAAATCTGACATATCCAAATTTAATATATACCAGGCACAAATGCGAAACTAGGAACCCCATTAGGATAATGTGGACCGTATACAACAAAATGTATACTCAAAATTATAAGTTCTATCAATATTGTAAATATTAAGCAAATCTGAACCACGAAATTTTAAAAATATTTTGCTTTATGTAACATTTATTGAAGTAATTGGGGCTCCACCATTCTTCAATAACTGAGTAACTCCAAAAACCATCCCAGACATTTAGAAATTAGTCTGCCAAAGTTTCATCACAATCATGTGAAAAATGTAGAAGTCTATGCGAAGTACACAGACATACAGACACACTTTGCCTTACATATTACTATACATACATACTAAGATCATGACTTTGGTTACATACAAATGATATATGCACATATGTTTTAAGTAGTTTATTCCTATTCCCGAAATCCGTTTTCTATTATCGCATGTCAAATCTGAGACATCTCGAATTAACATCCAAGATACATAAATTCAAACTTTGGAACCTTATCCAATGTATCAATGTCGCATATATGAAACAATTCAAAAGCATTCGGACTATACAAAAAACGCAAAACTTTGAGGCATGAAAAAAAGATATTTCACAAACTAATGAAAATGCCCATTTTTTGTGTGGGGAAAAATAGCGTTCACACGCAGCAGTAATTGAAAAATTCTTATAGCTACTCTGCTGAAGACAATAGTTTTTCAGTGGTTTACAACAAGGTAGAAATTATTCTGGTTTATCAAATAGTAAATTAGCCAGAGATGGCTGAGATCCTTAAGATATCAAAAGGCAGTATATTCGCTATTTTCCATGAAAATTTGAGCTTGAGAGAAACTTCTCTTCAGATTTACCCCTATACGAGTATGCGTATAATTAGGACAAATTTTCTTGTCTTTTTTTTTTCTTAGATAGGGTTAAATCTTTTAGATCAATTTTTTAATGTCATTCTCTTCGAGACGATAAGCCCTACAAACTTAAACAGGGTAACATTATAACAGATTGATTTGACAAATTTAACCTAATTTGTAAATATATATTTTATATATATATTTTTAATATGAGAATTTGAGCAAAATTCCCCTAAATAGTGTTAGATCTATCACACTAGTGTGCAATATCCTTAAATCTACATAATTTTATACTAACCGTTTGTAAGTTTTCGCAAATATTTTAGTTTGTTGCACTAATTGGGTAAGGTGGATAAGGTATCCCTATCCAAAAGTGCTATATGCTCATAATGTATAATTTGCAAAAAAAAAAAAAAGTGCAAAGAAGTAAGAATTCACTAGAAGTTTCTTTGCAGCAGCCGTTGGCGCTATTCATCAGTTCAATTTTTTCGTTGTTTCGGATCGGTTTGGTGCGGCGATTATGCATTTCTTTTATCAATTAACTCTGCAAAAGGGGTCTGATCTTCCCACACGTCCTCAGATAATTGGATATTATGACCACGATCATGATATCGTACGCCCCGGTAAACGAATATGTTATTTCAAGGAGCCTAAACGGTCCGATTATCCTCTTGACCTTAGCTGCGGTCGTGACATCACATCTTATGACTCACGCCTTAACATTAAATCGAGACTTCAGCTTCCACTGGAATATGCCATGTCTTCGAAGGCAAGAGTGGCGACCACAAAAGGTGATGGCCGACGATCAACCGTGTATACGAGCCGTCGCGTTTTAACCAGGCTCATGCAGTGGAAATATGGGGGGTATGATTTCACCATATGCGTTTCACGCTACAATGGGGATATGTACATGGCCGGAGACCTTTCCCTTGTACCACCACCTCAAACGATTTTGCATCACAACCGTTTAGAGCAGATTTTATTTGCAGGTAATATTTAAATTCCCATATAACCATATATGATAACAATGGGTAGGGTGGATAACTACGGTTTTTTTTCTCGTTTATATATGTATGTATGTATGTATGTATATATGTACATTTTTTTTTGTAAGGCTGTAAAAGGTATTACACATTAATAGAGTGCTTTGATAGCTTAAATCGTATTTGCCAAGTTTGGAAAATTGACCATAAATGGGGTTAAATCTGTATGATCCGTCTGTTAGTCGTTCCCTTAAGGCAAATTTGATGACATCGATAAAATTGGAACATTTTAAGGCTTAAGTCCACTTTATATGGATCGCAAAAATAATAAAAAAAAGGCATAATTCTCCTCGTCTTGATCCTCAAACTTAGAAAGCTGGCGTAAAAAAAGTTGTCTTAGTAGACGTTAATAATTCGAAAACAAGCCAGCCATTCGTAGCGAATTTTTCAAAAATGTGGCGTTCGTCGTTATACTGCAAATTTTAAAATTAATGGTGTTTTTTTTAACAAATTTCGTCCGCATTGATTTAACAATTCGGGGAGTAAAAATTTCAAAAAGGATACTGAATTACAAATTTTGTATTTTCTAATATATATTTTTACTTTTTAATAAATAGATTATGTACAAAAAACGGTATATCGGGCATCATCCGAATGAAAAATGCTATCTTGGCACAGCCAACTATGAGCAATTACTTTGTTCTTGTTCTATTGTTAAAATGAATGTTAACAAATTATATAGATAATTATGGTTCAGAGGGAAAATTGTCCTATTTTTCTACTATTCCTGTATACTGCTTCAAAATAAAACAAAAAAAAAAAAAATATGGGTGAGACGTTCATAAAAGTTAGGAACAAATTGCTATTTTTAATACAAGTGTTGAACATATTTTATTTTGACAGTGGCTTATATAAATTCCTGCAGCAAAGGCTATGCGTTTCCAAAACAGAAATGGATGCAACTGCACTTAAGAGGGAAGTTTTGCATTCAAACACAAATATTAAAAAAAAAACAAGGTTCGAGTTACGACACTTTGAAGATAAGTATTAGTATGGATTTCCACGTGTCAGTTTAGTACTACAAAGAAAACCTGTATGCGCTCAATACATTGGAAGTTGTGCAGTGTGGTTATGTCATCACAAGCGATTAAGAAAATCATTTCATTTGGATTCCATCGTGGCTACTCAACTTAAGGACGCTGCCTTGATCCAAATATGCAATTCCGAACCATGCTAAGGTCATTCTATGGAACCAGAAAAAGACTAATATATGTAGGAACTCAAGGAATTTTCATAACGATTAAAAAGAAAGTTTTATGAAAAAATTAAGGATGTGCGATTAATAAATTAATCAATCAATCCAATTAATCAATTAAGATTACGATATAATCTTAAACAAATGTACAAGAACTTAAAGTTTTTTCGAAACGATTGAAAAAAAAGAAGGAAAGCTCTATGAAATAACTACGCATGTGCAATTAGCCAGTACAATTAAATGATTGATCACACATTTGGATTAAATCATATTTATTCCAGAAAATTTTTGAATAAATTTTACTGATAAACGGGAAAAATATAGGTTGGCGCATTACAAGGTGCACTACAACAAAAAAAAAAAAAAAATGCAAATACCTGTTTTTAATCATTGTATTTCATTTACTGTTTTTTTTTATTGGTATAGAAAATTCAATTTTATTTTATATAACTAATTGGTTTGACCATAAATTACCTCCATGCTCATTCATGTATATGCGATACCCGATCAAAATATTATTCATTGCGGAATCGTCTCCGTTATTGTTTTCATGGGCTGCTTCATTTCAGTCAAATTCCTTGGTTTCGTTTTATACACCTCTTGCTTGATATAAGCCCATAAGAAACGTCTGGTGCAGTCAGGTTAGGTGACCTTGAGGGCCAGCGGAAAATGAGTTTCGGAATTTTCGTTGGAGCATCGCCGTAATCGTTCTGGCTACATGTGCAGTTACTCCATTTTACTGGAACAAAATGCGGATACGTCTTTGCTGCAGTTATTGGTAATAAAAACTGTTTTAACGTCTTTAAATAACGGTCTCCTCTGACAGTTGACAGTAGCAAGGTTCGTGCGCCACCCTGTAAGAACAAAAAACAATTGTTATTTCTAAACGAAATAATGAATACGGAAAACAATCGTTATTTTCGGAGAAATATACAAATAAAAATCAAAAATTTTCAGAGCGATGCATTTTTTGCGTTCCAGCAATTAAGACAAAAAATAATTTTTCGCTTAATTTGTTCAAAATGTAAGAATTGATTTGCACAATGTTCTTACTGGTACAAATATGTATACAAAATTTATACGCCTGTAAAAAAGTTAGAGCAGGATTAAGGAATGTTTTTGCGTATAATAATTGGATTTCCCAGCACTCCATCGGCGTCTTATCTCCATCTATATCGCTTTTTTACACTCCCACATATCGGGCAATGACACCATATGTTGTCCATAACACTGTGGACTATGATCAATATTGATGGGCATATAAGCTTCGACGTTAAATTTTTGCAGGGTCATGAGTTAAAAAAATGCAGTCTCTGGTAACACCAAATTTAACAAACAATGATTCCTAGCACACAATTTATATTTGCCAAGAACGATAAACAGGATAATACGAGCGATTTTCTTCCGAATGAATTTGTGATTCTAAAGTAAGCAATTTTCTTATCATTTCCTAAGCTGGTTTATCTATAGGACTTTTAGATTACATACGATACAATGCAATAAAACAACTGCATTGCTAATTCACTCATATTTCTGTAGTATGTTTTAGATCGGAACTAAAAGTAAACATGAAATTAAATGAATTAGATTAAACAGAAATTGATAGCGGCACCGGTAAAAATGGAATGTTGGTGCACAAAGCCATAGCTAGAGCTGAATTTAAGTTTAGCCAGCGGATGGGAGATGGGAGTAAAACATTAATGTATACAGGATTACCTTAAACATATTATAATATGTTCAATAAAATAATGAAGTCATCCCAACCAACTTCGTTCTTTTCTCTTTAAAGATCACGAATAACATACCTGTTATTCTTTCTTGACCTATTGACAGTTCCTATTGGTCGCAGCCAACGTTGAAAACGTAGACTCGCATATAGCAGTTCTACATCCTATGGTCCTTGCAAATGCCAAAAGCTTATATGTATCTTTGCATGAATCTCGTTGCACGTACGAAACTTGCATTGTGTTTTCTTTTTGTGAATTGGACATAGCACTACATAATTTCGTTCAATTTTCATATACTTGTGCTCTTCTGGATATGAATCTTATTTTCGAAATCGCCTCTTCCCAATAGTTTCTTTCGAAAGTTGATGACACATTACATCCGGTCTTAGTGTCGTTATTTCTGTTTGGATGCACTTTATGATTGCTGCTCCGTCTCTCAATCCTTACAAGCTCCGGGCTTGGCAACAGTGTCACCGTTAAATATATCGTTTTTAATTTTATCTAAAGCCTTCAAGATTGATGACTTTTATAACCCACAAGAGTCCTGATCCACACTGTTTTCCCCCATTCAATGTAGCGGCTTTAACATGGTGAAAGAATTTGTGCCTCATAATGTGCATTATTTAAAAAATAAACGAATGCGAGTAATTTCCGAGATAGTCCTGATAATTGTTACGTACAAGCGATGGCAGTAGTAAACGTTAGTGGTGGACATTAGAAATTTTTCGGTCCAATTTATTTTCTATTTGCAACTCACGAAACTTTCCCACTCATTACATTTGCACCATCATACATTGACTTAGCATACGAAAGAGATCTTTATTAATTTCTATCCTTAACGAAACGTACTTGCAATTGCAATATTTTTACGCTTATTTTTCTCTTCCATTCCATCTTCTACTAAAGTGAACCAGTCCAGTTCGCATTAGATTCCTGTACCTGTACTGCTTGAACCACTGCTTAAATTATTTGGTATATTTGTAGTATGAGAGCCTCCTTCAAATTCGAATTTTTTATGTGTATAATGCTTGTTCCTTTTCTTATTCCAAAATATAGTCTCCACGCAAAACTACGTCATTGACAACTAGAAATTGTGTTATTTCTGTCTATTTTGTTACAATGCTTTCAACACTGCTGATTGTTGATATTCAATTACATGGAAAGTAATCCTGCCTCATCGCCATGACTTATGTATGAGAAATGGATTGTTCATGCTTTGGAAAACGAGTTTTTGAGTAAGTAGCACCGTTTCAGTTTCTGAATTCTGTGAAAGTGTACGGAGTCTGTTTACTTCCATGAGGTAAAAATTACTGCCAAGTATAGGAAGAAACAGCGTCTTTCTCCACAGATCATTGGAACGAATTTACATCGCTTGAGCTAATCCAGATCGGTTCTCCGATCTGTGCAATATCAGAAGGAATACCATCACTAACACTACCAACATGTTTCACAATACGTCTAGGGGTAGCAAATGTGTCTTGAGCTTCCATCGGTTTTGAGGAATGAAGTCTTCCATGGTTAATTTCCTCTTCAACACTTTTTTCTTTTGAAGAAAGTTCTTATATCCATTGCGAGAGCAATCATCCTGCAGTTCACAGGAGTAAACAAAAACTGATTGAAACAAGTAGTTGTACTACATCAGCTAACATCAAGTAGTAACTGTAACTCGCTTAACTTAGTTAAGAAGGTGGTTCGCACACATCAGATACCGTCTGTGGGCATAATAAATCGTTGTTAAGAATTGTTAATATGTCTCTTTGGTATTAGTAATGTGATTAATGCAATTAATAAATTTAATGTAATAGGATTTTGATTTACTATTATGTTTCCAAATCTTATTTCTGTTAGCAATTGTTTATTACTGCTAATTTCTACGAAATATGTTCTCAATCAACAGTACCAACCAAACACAATTCAATTGTCAAGTTCTTGCCTACACATGTGTCCATCAGCCATCCTTTGCATATTTACTTGTCTTTCTTTAGTATAGCGTAATTTTGCCTCATACGTTTTCAAAATAATTTTTCTGCTAACTGTTGTTTATTAGTGCTAACTTCTGTGAAATTGATCATTTTGATAGTTGGCTGGATATATAGCTATTTTCATTACTCACCAAAATACCGTCTTTGGGGTATGTGATGCAAATCGATTCGTTTTCAAATGAAAACGAAGTACCAAAACGAACAGATCGATTTTAGCTGTGACAGAAATCGTATCGATTTCATATTCCAGTTGTGTTTCATTTCCACTATATTCTTTTGCAAAATATAACTCAGAGCATTTGTTTACGTTTTAAAATACAAGTGTTTGCACAACAAGAATCAAATTAACAAGTGTAAGCTGAAAAATAATTTTATAACATGGCATTTATTGTCGCAGTATCCGCAGTTTTAATGATGCATCAAATAAAGAAGAAAATATTAAAAGGAAAAAGTTACGCGATGCTTCCAACCCACTAGATTTGCCGGGAAAAAAGTAAACCAAATGTGTTATCCCAAGGTTTCAGTAATACATAATTGTTTATAGTTCTGTAGAATGCTTTTGCTTAAATAAAGAAGCCTTTATTTGGATAATGGATAAATTTGGGACAAGTGTTACACCATCGTCCATTCCATTAGCAATCCAGTTGGCAGCAACGCTCAGATTTTTCGCTGAAGGTTGCTTTCAACGCTCTGTGGGGAATGATGTTGCCATAGCTATGCACCGCACCACATTTTCTAAAATATTTGGACGCATAGTTGTTCCCCTGGAGCAGGTGTTGTGCCAATACTGGGTAAAACTTTCCGCTGAGCCACAAGAAATGTTGAAGTCCAAAAAACATTTTTTTGATAAATACAGAATTCCAGGTGTTGTTGGCTGCATAGACGGTACCCACATTGCAATAATTAAACCAGGTACTCAGGAACATTTGTTTTATAATAGAAAAGGATATTACAGCATAAATGCCATGATTGTGAGTTAATTTAGATGAGTTATATATGTGTAAATTTTGTATTAATTCAATTTTTTTTAGACTATAAAATGAATATTTTGGCTGTGGATGCAACGCGACCAGGGTCAAGTCATGATTCGTTTGTGTGGAATTTAAGCGTCCAAAAAGACTTTTATTGTTCCATTTATGAAAATGGAGATTGTGGTTCATGGCTTCTGGCAGACTCTGGATATGGACTTAAGCCATTTGTTTTGACCCCATACAGAAATCCAACTGCTGGTTCGCCTATTACTCTATCCCCTTTTACAAATCCTTTGCCTATTTGTGGGTACTTTTCCATGAAATCTAGCATCTTATCTTCTTGCCTCGAATTTGCGTGCTTTCCCCTGAAATATACAAAATAAGTCTGTGTTTTATCAGACGTTTGATATAAATACCTACATTTCAAATTTTCTTCACTTTAATTTTAAATTGTTCGCAATTTATTATTTTTCTTCCGAATAAAGAAATGCGACTTTGCAAAATCGCCACACAAAGACTACTCGATTTAAAACCGTAAATGAAAACGGTAATTCGTTTTCTATCACACCTTTCTTATCCATATTTTCCATAGAACGAAATGGAAAATGAAATTGATATCGATTTCAGCTCAAACCGAAATGAAATCGATAAAAAGATGTGCATCACAACTTTCATCGTTTTTGCATCGATTTGAAATCGAAAACGTTTTGTATCACATACCTGTTTATCTTGACTTTAAGGGGACGAACTATAACTTCACAAAACAATTATGAGAGGGTTTCTCCACAGGCACGAGGATTTTGAATACAAGCTTAAACATAATTCAATTATCACAACTTTTTGTCCACGAATGTGCCCATCGGACGTTAGATTTTAAGATTTTGACTCGTTATTCAGTTTCAAGATCACTTTTGATTATTATGATAGCAGGCTGGACGTGTGATTATTTCATTACTTAATGAGAAACTGCACAGTATATATTCTGAGTATTTATATCTATCTTTAGTTTAATATCGAATTTTGTTTTCATTATTCAGATACAAGATCATTTTTTTTAATTATATTTGTAATATTAATATAATACAATTATTTTTGTAATATCTGCTATATCCGTTTTTTGTTTCTGGGATAAGAAGCTTTATTATGAAAATAAACATAAGATTAATTTAAATTTGTGTTTTTTTCATTGTAACATGCATTTTTTTATTTCTAGACTCTCCCCATGAACTGCCAAAAACGGATGTGCCGTTGGATGATAATATCGGATTGAGTTGCTTAACTCAATCTACAATAGGTAAATTTAATCTAATATACGCTGGAGAGGTCCAAGGGATAATTTCGAATGAAACTTTCGATAAATTGTAAGTCAACCAATATGAATGTGTTTTTTATTTATTTAATATTCCCTAAATTACTTTTTATTGTGTTCTACCGAAAAGTTGATAAGAAGAAAACGCCCTAGGCAAGCGGAAGTTAAGTATAATATCTGGCAAAAAGTTAACAGGCTAGTCCTTAGTTTCCCAGTAAGAATTTGCAAGCAAAAAAAAAAAAGACAAAATGTAGAAAAAAAAAATGCGCAAACAAATATTTACAAAAATTAGGAAGTAAGTTCAAAACAGCTGATTATGAATGCGAATGTAAACAAATAAAATCAAAGTTAACCACAATTATTCAATGCGAATATATAAACTAATGCATTTACTTTTGTTTTCCATTATTAATTCGCTGGTATTTTATTATTCCAAACGGATACACTCGTAGAAGAAAATACATTTGTTTTATGTACAAAATGCAAATTCATACAAGCAAAATCTTTCCAGTACCGAAGTGTTTCACTTTACTCGCTCAGTTTTTTTGTTTTTTTTTGTGAACAGATCTAACATTTGCATAATACAAAAGCTAAAATTTGGCTTGAAGAGAAAATAACAAAAAAGTAATAGCTTTTTTGTTAGATATACGACGCATAAAACTATATTTTCGCCAAAATTTAATTTATTGTCGAAAAATTAGCAGCAGCAGGCACAAGTAGACTTATGCTTAACAGTTTATTGGAGACTATAGTAAGAAGGCTAATCGAAGCCAAGAGCAACAGTCAATCCGACAAAAACCTTAAGGATACAAACAGATACAAACTTTCACATTGTCGAGTCGCTTCATAACGGTCATCTGTCAGTGTTTTAAGATCGCTGCTAACACACATCAGTTACATATTTCATAAGCATTACAATAAAATGAACACCTACATCCATCCAAGCCAATCCCATTTTTAGACAGTTTATCAAGCTTCCAAACACATTAAAAATTGTTCTTCATCCCAAAGCGCTTGCCAAAGACGACTTCTTGCGTATTTTCATAATATTTCTCATCGATAATTATTCACTTATAAACTATTTTCTCTTTGATAACGCCATCAGATACTATGCTGTTCGAATTTTATTTTTTTAAATTATTTTTGTTAGGCCATTATACAGGGTGTCCGTCGGGAAAGGTATGCTACTTCGTTTGTTCATAACTTTTGACTAAATAAAAGAGAATGGATCTTATATTGAGACATGTTTTATTCTGTATGGAATACAATATCAGATAAATGTCCGCCTCTGTTAGCCTCACAAATGCGTGCCCTTTTGAGCATATTTTTCATTACATTCTCACACATTTCACGCGGCATATCATTAATTTCATCATGAATATTTTGTTTGAGTTGCTCAGGCGTTTCTGGTTTGTTTGCATAAACCTTGCTTTTCAGATATCCCCAAAAAAAGAAGTCCGGAGCAGTTAAATCAGGCGACCGTGGAGGCCAATCAACATCACCATTTCTTGAAATAACTTGTTGTGGAAAGAGGTCTCGCAGTAATTCCATTGTAATCCTGGCTGTATGCGATGTGGCACCGTCTTGTTCATACCACATGTTAATCAAGCCCAAAGCATGCAGTTGTGGCTTTAAAAAGTTTTCAATCGTATCACGATATCGCTTCCCATTGAGATCAAAGAAGTAAGGTCCAATGATTCCTCCTGACAAAATTTCACACCAGACTATCACTTTTAATGGATGCAAAGGTGACTGGTAAATAATTTGAGGGTTTTCCATTGCCCAGAACCGATTATTCTGTTTATTCACATATCCATGCAAATGAAAATGTGGCTCGTCACTCATTATGATTTTTTTTTTTTTTTTTTTTAATCTGGGTTGTCATAGGCGAGCTGTAACATCCTATTTGCATATGTACGGCGGCGTAAATGGTCTTGTGGAAGAAACTCTTGTGTCAACTGAATCTTAAATGAAAACAAATGCAAATCCTTGTGCAAAATTGTGTCCAAAGTTGTTCTTTGAAGACCAGGCACGGCGTCGAATTGAGGTTGATGGATTGTTTTGAACACTTCCTTGAGCAGCAGTAATGTTTTCAGCGGATCTTGCAATACGTTGTGGTCTATGCTTGGCCCTATCAGCTACAGACCTTCTCTCTTCGAAATCATTCACTACACGATAAATAGTGCATCTTGTTGGCACGTTGTTTCTCCCAAAAATTTCACGTAACTTTCTCATCGTCACAGTAATTGATTTTGTTTAACGATTTTGTTTTAACGATTAACGATCCGTTTCCTAAAACTCCGTTACCTAAACTCTTATCGCCAACTCACCAGAGTTACGAAATCATTTTACATTCATATTTTAATTTCAGTGACGATTTGGAAAGCTTAAATCAGTGTCGTTTCGTCTTTACCAAACAAATTTCGCGCAGGACGAATAAATCCAAAAAGTTGTTAACCTTTTGGATACAAGCCTATTTAGCTCGTGTTGACGATCTCTACCTGGCGGTGAAAAATGGCCAAGGAATTGTTGAAAGGCGCATAGAACACATCAAAGTGTCCGATATACCAAAGAAAGTCAGTAATGTATACAAGTAAAAACTACATACTAACCTTTATAATTAACAACGACAATAAATTCTCTATTATAGCGCAATTCTTTTTGGGAACCAGCGGTTTGCTCTGCAGTTTTGCTAGATTTCCTAGAACGTGTCGAAAAACTGATGGCGGATGTCAATTCTTTAGACACGGTCTATAAATTCTTTTTCAATGATAAAGAGAAAAGTGTTTGCTACGAGGTATATGAAGGTAAAACGGACAAATCGTTTATTTCCGACGAATATATTGAGTTTGTGGCCGAAGCTGACAAACAATAGATGCAACACATTGTCGTTTTTGTATGCATTTCTTCTCATTAATTAAAATTTTTTGTTAATGTAAACGTTTATTGAAATCCTTCGAATTTAATTTGAATTAATATGTTATGTTGAATTGACAATAAACACTACTTACTTTATATTACAATATATAATAGTGGGACAAGTTTGTTAAGGCGCATAATATTATTAAGAAATGTGAGCGTTACACATTTCTTGCTGCATCGATTAATTTTTGTGCGTAACTCGGTAACGAAATAATGCAAAGCAAAATTATATCGGAAGTCGTTCTAAACGCTTCAAGCAAAGTTATTGTTAATGATATCTAAGTTCAAAAAGCTACTAAGGTACAATGTAAGCTTCCCAATACTGCATAAAACTAGGTGACAAGAAGTAATTAAAAAATTCTAAACTACAGTTAACTGTTCGGTTTCATTAAACAAATACTCATATTGTTTGGATTATAAATGATTACACAGATTGTGTAAATATTTATATTTTTCACAAAAACGATTTGAAGACCCGGCGTTTTGTTATATTTGTTGTGATGCAGCGGTGGTGTTTGAATGCTTAAGTAAACAGATTCCATTGCATTTCGTGAATGAAATATGAGAGAACTTCTCACACTGCTGTCGATTTTGAAAATGCTTTTGGATATACAGTATATATGTATACACGACCATCAATCTTGCCAGTTAACATGTCCAATAAACATTTGAAGAAAAGTTATGGTTTTGTTTTGAAATCACTTTTTTATTAGTATAAAATCACAAAAAAGAACTTATTTCAATATGGCTTCAAAGATATAACCTAAACATCTCAATTTAGGCAATGAAACTGTTTCGATTTACATGTTTAGTATTTGGATGGTCCCACTGATATCTGCAACAGCCTACAATCAGCTGAGCGTTGGGTTAACCAAATTGTCCCACCCAGTAAGCGTTATACTGTTTCTCTTGAAGCTTCTCTTTCATCATTGGGGCACTGATAATGTTTTTTGATTTTACGTTCCAAAGTTGTTCAATGATATTTAAATCCAGACTTTGCAATTTGTGTGCAATTGTCCTTTGGCATAGCTTCACTACTTTAACAATGTGTTTTGGGTCGTTGGAAAATCTGACTGTAGCCAAAATTAAAACTTTGTTCTAAAATAGATCTAAACTCCCTATTTCCCCCAATAAATGACAGATTTCCAACTCCTGACGGAGCAATGACACCCCAAACTATCACTCTATTACTACCATGCTTACTATGGGGACTAAATCTAGTTCAGCACAACTGAACAAAAAAATAATTTCCAGACTATACAGTTTGTAAAAGAAACAACGTAAAATAGAAAAATGAAGTTGCCGCAACCCCTATTTACCGAACTACGGGGCCCCCAAAGTTTAAAAATGGACCTGATTGGACCAAACATAATCTTCGAGCAATTTTTTTTAAATCATTTTTGGACTGCGGCGCTATTTAAAAAATAAAAAAAAAAATAAAAATTATTTCAAAAGAAATATCTATCTATGTATGCGAAATCGTCGCACACTGACTGACTGATCATGGGCCAGGCCAACCGACTAGAATCACAAAAATTAGAACAGGCATACCACTTATAGAACTCCACGCGGTGAAGGCCTTACCCATGGTGTGCGACACACTGGGCATATTATAATTCGTTTGCCAACGCCGTCCTGGGATAGCCAAGTAAAGGGGCTGACAATTTTGGTACTATCGCAATTGTCAGCCCTTTCTTCGCAGGCAGGAGAATACCAAATTGGTTATGCCAGTATGGAACATAATCCCCATTTGGCGGAGGTGGGCCTATCTTATCACCTCTGGTACTCTATGGGTCCGTAACACCCGGTTGCGATGCAACTCCACATTCGAGCACAATGTCTCTACCAGCGTGATGTTTCCACTAGGAGTCCTACACCAAATGATCAGACCCGGGGCCTCCTGATCCTCACGCTACCGGCCAAACTCACCGGTTGGAGCTACGTAGCAAAGCAAAAACAAATTACCAAATTGTAATTTATACACCATACTTCACGGGATTGGTCGCCCTGTGGCAGAGTACAGACTGGACATTTTTACATACCTGCAGGTGCGGAGACCCCAGATACATGGAACGGTCGATACTACGTTGCAAGGATGCAGTATCCTCGCCGGTGGGAGACGGGGAAAACTCCAAAACCTCTTCCGTTCGGCGACGGTGAACGGCAAAAATGAAATAGACATAGGAAAAACCCATGCCTGTCCATACCCGCCGAGAAATCAAAAAGATACGGGCACGAATCCAAGACCTGCACGTGTGTATCCCTATCACCTCCGGTACCAGGCAAAGCCTCTGGTCAAACTCTGTAGCTAACCTACTCTCAGTTTCAAACCCTTCCTTTCCAACGACTGGTGCCCCTCCAAACGAGCATACAGCTGCCGCCTATCAAGCTGAATGAGATTGTGGGATCAGCATGATCCGAACAGCCTTGCAGCCGATCAACCTTTAGGTCAGACTGCTTTGAAATGGTCAGCAGGCCCACTTCCATAACTACGTCGCAGTAGTTCTACGCCGAGCAAACGCTCTGGAAACAAACACGGTTGCTCTAGCCAAAACATCCTGGGTAGAGAATACATTTCTGGCTATCCAGTCATTCGCACAAAACGTGCCGCCAGTTTTCGACTGGTGCACCACAATTGTACTACTCGCGATCGGACAGGGTTCTCTTACGCAGAAACGCATTGAGTGACCCATATTCCGTCAGCAAGAAATCAAGACCGAGGTTAAAATCAAAGTCTGGGTTTCACCCAACAAACCTAACATCTGGCAAGAACCTAAATGCAGCAGTGTATTTCTCAATACACTTATGCTCTCTACCCCCTCAATGGGGCTGTCCGCAGCCGCCAGTGCATACCCCTTCCTGGGTCCTTTCCATCAGTCAAACGAACGAGTGGCTTGTGAGATAATCTGCCCCGCAAGAGCATCATGTTGGTCTTATCGACAGCAACATCTACACCGACATGTTCTGACCATTGCCCAACTACCGTCATTATGGCCAGGACCCTTTGCTCCAACTGGGAACGAGAGCGACCCTCGACCTTGATGAGTAGATCATCAGCATATGCACAATGACGAGTCCATCATAAGCTTCCATATAGATGGACCGTGGATGGAACCCTGCACGCACGTACATAATGCATGTGCAAAGCCTCTAGGAATAGCCTTCCAGATGCTTTTACACATCTCTTTGGTTATTCCGTCCATACCAGGTGACTTGCGTGACCTGTCAAGCGACATACTTTCCACGATCTCAGCTCTTTCCAATTCTGATGCACCGGGTACCATCTCCGAAGGAAGCGGGAACAGAGTCTCAGACCTCGGGAAAAAAAAACTCCCGCAAAAAAGCCTGAATGCCGTCCGTCCCGGAAGTCAGAATGGTATCGGCATCCTTTATTCCTGAGACTTCCACGTTCTTTCCCTTTCCCCTACAGATGAGGTATAGATGTCCCCAGGGCCCGGCTGCAGTTACAACCATGAAAAAAATGTATCCGTATTCCGCTTCGGGAATAAATAAGCGGTAAGATGTTTTTTTATGAAATTTTTGTTTCAACGGGTAACAACAGGATAAAGGGACAAAATAAGGACGGATAAAGTTGAAATCATGGAAATTGGTGTCCATAATCCACTTCTAGAATATAAACACGATGGGTACTGATTTATCCAAATTTGTACTTTTAAGGACAAAAATGGGATAAAAAGGGACAAACCTGAAAATTTATGACTGTATACCACACCCAAATTACACACGCTATAAGGGGTTTTTCAAAATACAAACTTTTAGAGACAAAAATTGACAAATCTGGTAGCATCTCACAACTCAAATAGCTAGAACTGGAATCAATGAACTTGATAACAATACTGTCTTTCTGGCCCAGACGCGCTGTAAAAAAACGCATACTTTTAGCTCAAACGGCCATTATGAGAATAAGTGTCCCCGTCGGCCCTCCCGAATGGGTTTTTCAAAATTCTAGCTCAAGTCGCTAGAGCTAGAATCACGGAAATTGGTGTCAATAATATGTTGCGGGTCGTCCCCAACGGGGGACGTCACAAATGCACGCCTATGAATGCTAAAAGAAAAAGATAGACAGGGGCAATGGTATCAATTATTAAGAAAAATACTTACCTCTCAAAGAGATTGAACAACAAAGGTCTAGGACATTGCCAGCACAGATAAATCCTAGGTCGTGGCCATCGCCAACACAGGGACGTTAGCAAAGAAGGTTAGTAATATAACTGCCAAATGTCCATTCCGCCAACAAAATAGTGCTAGAAAAGAGAGGTGGAAAAAGATGGACTAACAAATCATGCAGGCTCGCGGACTGGTACTCGAGGTTGGCGGGAAGACCGATTATTGTGCTACTGATCGCAGCGGAAGGCGTTACCAGCCGTAGCCCGGAAAAACTTGTTTGTGGCCGAAGAAAAAAAAAGGTGTAGCAAAGTGCTCGGAAAGTAGTCATCCGGAAATTAAAGCACGTGAATAAAGATTTGGTGCGTAAAAAGTAAACTTTAGCATACCCAAACGTTTTTTTTTTACTGCGCAAAGTTCGAGCCTTACCATAGTGCCGGCATAAAGAATAAAGAAACACCAATAAGGCGATTGCAATTTCTGATCTGGCCTCCGGAAAATAGTCAAGGCTGGGGGGCCAGCGATATTTCGGTTGAGATTGTTGCCAATTTTTTCACCGCCCACGCCGATATTGATTGAAAGCTGAAAGGTTGTGGCTGCCAAAGTACGATCGCCGTGCATATTTAAGCTAGCGTCAAAACATCAGGTAACCCACAGTGAGCCAAACCAGCGAATCCGGGGAGGAAGCCCCTTGATTGGTCACAAAAAAGAAAGAAAATTTTAAAATAGATGAGAAAAGGAGAAGGAACGCTTAATTTTGTTTAACTTCCCGCTAGCGGAAGCCCCTCAAAATCTTCCACCAACCTCTCCGAAACGGACTCTACGGGCCTCGAATGCACATTAGAGCTTCGGATGCACTTGTAAAATTCGATGCCAACTTCAGTGCAAATATGGAGGATAGCATAGTATATTTACGTTGGAAATACAAGGTGCCGAGTTTGGTCGGATTTGATGTGAGGTTAGGCCCACTTTTAATGAGTGCCTTAATTATGTGGCAACGCTAGATACAGTGGACATCGGTGATATTAAGTACGAAGTTTCGTATCGTGCATATGTTGGGTGTCTCGCTTCCATTAATGAGCGATTGCACATATTTCGGTGCGCGATGAAAGCCGATCCTCCAAGTGCAATCGCATCGTCCGAGGCCACACCAAGAGAGGCAAATCCATTTTCGTTACCTGATGGAACTACTTCCAATGCCACCCCATGGGGTACGGCTACGCCGCCTCCTGTGGAACAGAACACATATTCAAATATTTGCTTGGGGGATAATACGGTGCACAACTTGGCGTTTCCGCCT
>JAHXMU010000018.1:390367-415777 GCA_019455685.1 Philornis downsi
AACAGCACAAGAAAAACGCTCCCAAATTGGTCGGATAACGTCTTTGGTAGTAACGTAGGAAATAAACGTATGAAAAACCGGACACAGACAAAGGTTGAACGATAGAGACTTACACTAGTCTAAGCCATTTATGGCTTCCCAGGCGCACTCAATGCTATTGCCTTTCCGAGATGTAGGCAAAGGGCAATAAGGTTTATAACCTCAACTGCTGTACATGCCCGGCTAGAGGTGAAGCATTGGACGTCTCAGGTAAAAACCTGCACGCCAGCACTGCCGGCATAGTTTGTCAGTCCTGCAGTTTCGTTGCGGGTCGTCTCCAATGGGGGAGCATCCATCCGCACGGGCCATCACAAGTGCACGCCTATGGATGACAAAAGAAACAGTTAGACGGGGGCAATGGTACCAATTATTAAGGCAAATACTTACATCTATTAGGAGGCCAGTTCTTCTGCGGGCGGGTTTAGCTGTAAATAAAGAGAAAAAAATGAATGAATTTACAAAACACCAGAGTTGTTTTTTTTTCGGGTTAGGGTTATTTTCAATGATGAAAATTTTTTGGCCAAGAAACCGCCATCGCCAATTATAAGACTTCAGTCTGTTTATATCGAACTTTATAAAATAGAACAACTTAAAATTTTACACAATAACAAATAACCTCATAGGTTATGTATATACTAATGTGACTCCGAAGAAGTCATAAAACGACCGGTTATGTTACGGTAATACACAAATTACTAATGATTTCTCAACAAGGGAACGCACCCCAAGATGCTTTAAACAAAACGAATGGAACGAGTTCCTTTTTACGAATCCCAAAGTTGTTTTTACCCTGTGTGGTCCATGACAATAACAATAATAGAGTTGATCACGGCGGAAGGCGTTACCAGGCGTAGCTCTGAAAAACTTGTTTGTGGCCGAAGAAAAGAAAGGGTGTAGTAAAGTGTTTGGAAAGTAGTCAACCGGAAATTAAGGCATATCAATAAAGATTTGGTGCGAAAGCAAACTTTAGCATACCCAAACGTTTTTTTTATGCTCAAAGTTCGAGTCTTACCATAGTGCCGGTGTTAAGAATAAAGAAACACCAATAAGGCGATTGGAACCAGCGATATTTCGGTTGAGGCTGTCGCCAAATTTTTCACCGCCCACGCCGGTAATGATTGAAAGGCCAGGAGGTTGTGGCTGCCGAAGCACGATCGCCGCGTATATTTAAGCCAGCGTCGGAACATCAGGTAACCCACAGTGAGCACAACCAGCGAATCCGGGAAGAAAGCCCCTTGATTGGTTATACAAAAAGAAAAAAAAATTTGAAAATAGATGACAAAAGGAGAAGTAAAGTTAAATTTTTTTTAACTTACTTTCATTTGACTTACCTATCGCCGCAAAGAAATTGACCAATTCAGAACTAAGAACCTAAGCTGAAAAAGAAAAGAAGATACTGATTAGAAAAATATAAAAAAAAGAAAGAAAGAATAAAGAAAACCCAAAAATAATGTAAAAAATAAATAAAAGAATATAAAAAGAAAAAGAAAGAATGTTAGTTTAAGCCATATTTAGGGAATGTGTGTACCCTTTGTGCCGTCTAAAAGTTGTTAGTTTATGTTTTTAGTTGTGAAACTATTAGCATATGAGTTTATCAAATCCAATTGAGCGTAGGATTTGCTAGGAATAGTCACCCTGAAGAAAATCATAAGATTAGCGTCTACAACAGTGGGGGAAGTATAGAAAAAAAACCGTCCTGGAGAGCTCTTTCGGTAGGGTAATAAAGGTTTGCTTGTGGTGCCCGGTCTATGGTCATACGAGTATATATTCTCGGCGTAAATCAAGTGAATCTGAGAAGTGGCTCAGTTTATTTGTTGTGCGTAACTGATGATAATAGTTAGTAGAGAAATTGTAATTGGATATAAGAACAAAAAACGAAAACAACACTCGTAAAAATGTTAAGTGTGTTGTCAAAATATGAAAATAATGTGTTAGAATTATTAGTGGAGTCTACTGTTTGGGGTTCAAAAAGCAATATTTGGAGGAAATCAAGGACCATGGAAGAGCGGGCACAGTATGGGAATGTTACGTCAAATTCCCTCGTCGAAGTTAGTTAGATATGTTTTGAGTGCAGTTTTTCGATGTTTGTGTTTTCCGTAAATTTGTGTTCATCCCTGGGCTAAGACTGAGAGAGTTGGAACCTTTCTGAGAGAACTCAGCAGCCGGAAGGTCAGTCTTAGTGCCGTATTAAGGCTCGTAACAAATATTCATTCTACAAAAATGGAGATTGAAATGATACCACAGGCCAGACTAAACGAAAAAACCTGGAATCATGAAAATTGTTGCACGGCAAGAAAACATGCAACGTAATTCTTAGCAGTGGGCGTAACTACAAGTAGACGGAGATAGTATGATTGCTTATAACAGTATCATCACACTGGGCCTGCCTACATAGCATATTCGCGTTCAAAAAATGGAATCTTACGAAATTTGCAGAAAATTGATTCTATCGCCAAGAGCAAAGAAGTGAACCCTGAATCATCAAACTGTGTATGTACGAGTATATTCACCTACCGGCATAGGTGGGATTAGAAGCGATTTAGAAAGCTTCGCGCCTCCATGGTTAAAACTTGAAAGAATGAGGACAAAAATGGTACCTTCGACCAAGATAAACGACTTATGCTGAAATCAACAAAACTAATGTAAACATTGGTATTGTGGGTGAAAAAGGGGAATATAGCTAGAATGGAATATAGTTAAAGACATGTCGCTGGGTGGGAGTACAAATAAATAAATAAATTTTAAATTAAATTTTCGGAAATTTATACTTTTATGGGTAAAACTACATACAACATGAAACATAAACATAAAATTAAGCTAAAACAATCAGTGTAATCCGCTTAGGTCGTAGTCTTGCAATGTTAGAAAAAATTTTTCATTTTTTCGTTAAGATATAAACAAGGATGAAAGGGGGCGTAAACGACACGGACGCCGGGAATGATAGAAACTAAACATAATGAAAATACAAATTTTCGAATTCGAACTGGGAATAAATAATTTAGAATTCGAATCAGACTAAATCTGACGTCTGAACAGACAAAGCTTAAGGAGCACGTTCCTCTTGCGCCCTGTCCACACTTTAATAAAGAATTTTATGAAAATCGCATTTTCAGGGAAAAAGTGTAGACAAGGAGGAATAAAAAAACCTAAAAACTGACTACATTACTTTAGTTCTTAAAGATATTAACTGCAAGTAAAGAACTCCGAAATACTAAAACAATTAATATTTTTTTAACCACTTAAATTTATTATTCTTAATAAAGTTAATAAGTCTCGGCCATTTCACAAAAGATAGTTCCAGCACACAGCACAGCACATAGTTTCTGGAAATTAAATTTGTTTGGAAATTTTCGTTGGAACTCCGCCATAACCAGTCTGGCTATAAGTGCAGTTGCTCCATCTTGCTGGACCCAATGCTGTTAAAACGGATACGTTTTCGGCGCAGCTCTGAGTAAAAAAAAAACTCCATCAATATCTTTAAATAACGGCCACAATTGACAGGTAAAAGTAGCACGATTCGCGTGACACCCTGTATGTAGACGATCTCTTTGGGAGAGTAGAAATATGTGCAATCAACCATGTACTGGCGAAATTCAATAGCTTTAACCCAAGTATAAATTCTATTTTGGAAAAGAACAGAATGACAAACTGCCATACCTGGACACAATATAATAATGGTAAATTGGTATAAAAAACTAATTTCGTCTGGTAATGTTGTAAATGTAAATGTTCACTCAAAACCCCATAAAAAGGTAATATATAAAACAGTCGTCAATTTTATAAAAAGAGTGTTGAATACTCGTATAAGCGAAGAGGAATTCCATTGTGAAAATATAAAGAAAATTAAAAACATACTCGTATTACGACAGAAGGCTCTGGATTTATACGATTGCTGAATTTATACGTTTTGTGAAATAAAAGCAGTGATCTAAATCTTATGAAATAATCATAGAATGTACAGCCAAGGGCATCTATAACAAATTTTGTTATGTGAACATAATGCTTCTGTGAATATAAATATCGCATGGTAGAATTAAAAGCTAACTGTATATACTCTTTGTAGATTGCGTTTAGTTGTTCCCGCATATGTTTTTAAATAGTACAAAAAAATTGGCATTACTAATGCGTGTACCAACATGCTGAGCAAAGCGCAACTTATCATCAACAATTACTAATAAACATTTTAAACTACGCACGAACTCAATTATCGCGCCGTTGTAGTTGCAAATGCAAATGACTCTCTCCACGGTGCTTAAATTATTGCCAGTTATCCAAGAGCTAAGCTATTGCAATGCATTGTCGGTTTTGGTCTGAATTTGAATCCGCTTAAAAAAAAGTTGCACATCACCCGAAGCAGCATACACAGAGCACCAACTACTTAGACTACGAAACAGATCATTCAAGAACATGTTGAAAAGGACAGGGCGAAGGATTGAACCTTGAGGTCAACTACCTATATATATTACTATAGCGCAAAAACAAACAAATCTCCCACATTCGTCTTTATACAAAATTTTATTGGCAATAATTTTTATTTCTAATAATTTAGATGATGCTAAAACGTTGAACTTTGGAATTTGCTACTAAAATTTATTATACAAAACACAACTTGTTATATTAAAAAAAAAAAAAACAAAATAACATTGTAATTTTTCAGTAGATCTATACAAATATCTTTTAATGGCGATAAAATTAGGATATTTGAGAAAAAGTTTAATATTTCACGTACGAAATTGCTGTTTTTTACAGAATATTTTGAGTACAGACTATAACAAGTACTTTTTCAGTTTTATTTACAGCTTGCAACAGACATTCAATACTATGAAAAAATTGGCGAATTATGCTGAGCGGATTCTAAGAACATTTCCTGAGCTTATGTCAATTCTGAAATAATGAATATAGATAACAGTATCCACATCGCGTCATAAAGTGTGATATACTCGTACATTCTCGCTTTTGACGATATAGAATATACAAATATTGTGCAATTGTAAAATCACCATCTCATTTATTTCAATATTATTTATTCAAAAAATAGTCCAATAATTATACATATATCATACTGCGATGACGTGTTTTAAATAACTGATGCTTACGACTTTTTTGCCATTTCAATATAATCAAGAAAAATCAGAATTTTTTATTTATTATTTTTACGAGTATTATACAAAAATGTGTATTATTTAAATAAGTTATTATATATACAAAGCAGAGTTTTTAAATGTATTCTTATACTTCTGGCGATAAAATCGATGCTTTAGTTTTTAAAAACATTCTATTGAAACTCCAATTATTGAAAACAACAACAAGCAAACTATTTTGTGCAAACTACTAACCCGATATAAATAAATGTGGATATGGAGAGGATTTTCTTTTTGAATAATAGAGAAAATCAGTTATTTTCTTTAAATATTATACGAAATTTGAGAAGTTTGAACAGATTTGGTATTGTGTGATATAGAACATAAAAGTGGATAGAAGGAAAGCTTGGAAAATTAGATAAAAAAAAGTTAAAAAGTTATATTTTTTGCCAATGAAATAGTAGGCGATAATTAGATTGTCTTAAAATTAGATTGCTCGATACGCATCATCAACGCAAAAGGGGAATAATCTACATAATGAACAAAAACAATTTTGATTAGCACTAAGACCGGAGCTTTACTTTACAAAATCTGTGGTACTCCAGTGATGTTATTAAACATTTGTATTTATCAAGAGTTCCAAATTGTGTAAAATACCCACTGGTAGGTAATACGTTTTTACAATCACTGGTATACCGCCGCAAAAAAGGGTCTTAATTTTTAGCACCAGGAAATTTTTAACCTTCTTTCCATCTTTCGATTTTCTAAAAACAATATAATATTGTTGCACGTTATATGTAATACATATATTTAATCTAATGAAATCATGAAACGGAATCAAGTAATGCACTCAGACTATCAGTTAGGTTTCAGAGAAGGATGTAGTACTACAACGCTAATGGGGGGAACTCGTTAATAGTATCAGAATTAATGTAGATGAGGAAAAGCTTACAGTACTGTTAAACTTAGAGTTCAGTCGTGTGTTTGATTCGATTACCCGCGAAATTTTACTAAATAAACTGTACGTCTCTTTCGGATTCTCATTATCATTTTGCCGTTTTATCATCAAATCATTTATATTCGATAAAAAAAAAAAAACAGTAGGTGCAATGTGATGGCAACACTTTCACTCTTCGTAACGTTCATCGAGGTATTCCTCATGAGTTTATTTCGGGGCCCTTATCATCTTCAATTTACATCGACGATATATTTGATACTAACATCCTTCACTAAGTCATTTATGCCCAGATGACATACAACTGATTGCTCATGGTGATGAAAACATGATTTTTTAGAACCGTATCCTTAAAGAATTGATAAGAATCACTGATTGGTGCAAGCAAATTATAGTTATGAACTCTGCGAAAAAAAAATCTAAATCAATAATTTTTAATTGCTCCTCTAATTCCACTTTGTTTTAAATTAAGTAATTTAGCAATTGAAAACTCCAGTTCGTTGAAAATTTTACATTTTATTTAGACAATTTGACTCAAACACACATATTATTTACGGATTATAGGTTTATTCTAGAACCTGGTTAGGTAGCCTCAATCACTTAAGATGTTTCTTCAATAGCATTATTTGTTATGTACTCGTATATAACTTAAAACTTCATGACCATATAACACCCTATGACCATATAACGATTTGTTAATCTTACAGACATTTTACTACCTTACAAAAATTGAAATTCGAAACCCATCTTAAGATTCAAATTTGGAGATTCAGAAAGGGTTTATTCTATACTAATTCTTTGGTTCCATAGATAGGTTGATGATGCAACGACGATTTCAAATTCCGGCAAATAGAATGTGACATTTTTTAATTAAATATGAGTATAAACTTTTCGTTGTAGTGTAGCAATTTTTAAGATTTTGAAACTATATAATAATAAAATTAAATGTAATTTTTCAAATGTATTCGATGGTATTAAATTGGGTGTAAATACACATGCATTGCAGCACGCAGTATAACATTCAATTCAATCATTAACATTTTTCTTTTGTAATAAACTGTATAAATTCATTCGGAATTAATATTTTCTCTGGGTTATCCTCATGAATTTGATAGTGGATCGTTTTGTCTTTGGCTATAAAGCGAAACTCGTAAACCGTCTGGAAAGAATTAACGTTCCACATTAACTGAACAACCCGTTCCAAAAATTCATTCAAGAATGCTGTGCAGATTCCTGGTTTCCAATAACGATCCTAAAATAGATATGCATAAAATGTATTGGTAGTTAACGTTTTGAAAACAAAATAATTTTATTAATCCACGCACCTTTGGCATATTGGACACCTTTATATGCTCTATTGGATTATGAACAACTCCCTGGTCATCTTTATACGCTAAATACATATCATCTACGTCAGCTAGATAGGCTTGCAGCCAATAGCTTAGAAATTTTGTATCGTTTCTTCGTAAATCAGACCATATCTGCTTAGTCAGGACGAAGCGATGCCTCTGACTCAGAGCATTTATATCCTCGCTAGAATAAATTTGTTATCTAACTATTATAACATAATAGTTATAAAATTTTAGTAAATTAAATAGTTAATTCAATTTAATGAAACGTGGTAATATATTATTAAAACCATGTCCATATCCTTTAATTTAGGGCCAAAGAAATTAATTGACGATATGGCGATAACTACAATCGTTCTTGCCTGGCCAAAACTTTATGGTCGTTTATTTCACAACGATTACTTGCAAATGTAGCAAGGAACATGTTCCTTTTGTAATAACTCTGAACTGCCAGATGCCACGCAGTAATTTTTATCATTTACACGTGAATTTTGGGACTCTCTTTACATGTTTGGAATGATTTTGATAGAATGTTCTGGGTCAAGAAATTCTTGAGATGAAGATAAATAAACGAGAATAGAATATTGGAAAAAACAGATTCTTAGAATCGGACCAAATTTGCAATGCATCGGCACAACCGGAAATAATTAATTTTAAGTACATATGTTTAATGTTAAACGTTAAATTTTGTAAAGGAATTTTCTTGTATATGCTTTGCCTAAATTTTATGAACTCTCGATCACATCCATATCACACAATTGGATTCATCTCTATAATTATTTAGTATATCCTTTACAAAAATCATTTAATAACGTTGACAGCTCTCTTTGTATTCTATTTATTATTTATTTGGATTTATTCCCTCCCAA
Source organism: Philornis downsi (assembly GCA_019455685.1). NCBI lineage: Eukaryota > Metazoa > Arthropoda > Insecta > Diptera > Muscidae > Philornis > Philornis downsi. Next base: position 398,661 of record JAHXMU010000018.1, read on the forward strand.
GTGTCTATGGTGACACTTTTCTCTATGAAAAATATATACACTAAATGAGAATATAAAGCTAGTTCGTCGCCGTTCAAAATTCGAACCTGCTCTAAAGTTCCCCAAAACTATTCTTTTGATTTGATCTAGAGATTGCATTCCAATTTTTTGGGGCTTTCGCCTGGCAAAACCTTGCAAATTTAACAGTGTACATTTTTGTCCTCCTTTTTCATTTCAAAGGCTTTCTTTTGGAAAAAACGTATTTTCTCTAGACTTCAGTGCTATATCTAAAAAAAGTTCATCGTTTTAAATTATTTTATGACAACAGCGCATATTTGTATCCCTTTCAGATACATTTGGTCTGATTCTGAATTTATATTTAACATACCCAATGTCAACCCTTTCGTCTGATAGGATGCCTTGCGCTTCACCGGTATACGTGATGTCAAAATTTCCCAAACTAGCACGGTGTACCGCCAAAATGCTAACATTGTCATCAAATGGTTCATCGCACTTTAATAATTCCTTGGGATTATCTGTGTAAATAATAAAACAGTCAAATAATTAATAACTAATCTCGATTCTTTCTTATATGCGATATTACCGACAAATAAATGTTGGAGCAAACAACCATGGTGTGTAAACTCACGTCCCTGCATTGATTCTTGTGAATCTGCATAATGTTCAAACATATAAAGGCGACCATTTTGCCGGGACACCAACAAAGTCAAGTCATTGGGAACTTTATAACAAAACTGCATAATATAACGTAATGTACCACGTCGTGTACAGACAGCAGTGCGTCCCTTTCGATCGTCACTTCTGCCATCGTCGGCCGATGATCCTCTTCCATCCATTAATGGTTTAAGAGCTGCCGTCACTTTTTCGTCCTTATTAAAAGACTCTCTAAAGCGATATGTATTATAAGCCCTATTAAGGTTTATGGGATACTCGGACGCTGCTGGTAATCTAAAGTATTTCAATTTCTTCGCTGTCGAGAGTTTCCCATGGTTCACATCGTAGAGAGCCACCAAACGTGGTCTGGTGAAATACACAGACCGTTTCTCAAATCTCCGCAAATTTTCGGTATTAATTTGGGAAAAGTATTTCAGCGCCGACTCAGACATCTAAACAGTTGGAAATCTAATCACTGACTGTTAACCACAATGTAGAAAACTATAAGCCAGCCGTAACCACTGCTGTCAATATACTGTAATAAAAAAATCGCAAAAATTTCGTCAACCGCACACAAAGAATAGTCATTTCAATCGATAAACGTCGGGATAAAGCAGATTTCATACAAAAGAACTTACAAGTTAAGTGTTCAATATTTGCAAATAGTGTGAAATTTATCAAATTTATCTGATCATTTGAAGAACCGTTAGTAATAAATTTCGTATTTTAAGTGATGAATCTAAAGAAATGTAGAAATTTTATTTACTATCAATAAAAACAATAGCTTGGAGCAAAATATAAGAATATACAAATTTATCAGTTTATAAAATGTTATAGGACTGAATTGTATTGTGATTACCTAGATTCGAGTTAAAACCAATTTTATGGATCATATTTCGGTTTTCAGGTCGAAAGTGAATATTTGGTATATTCGTCAATAAATCGTGAGCCGAGGAAGAAATTATGAAATTCGATTTTTTGTTTTTAATCAACATATTTTCTTTCAAGCAGTTCAAGGCCAATATTTCGATTCTCTATTTATAGAACTATGTACCAAAATCCTCGGAAATTTACGCTGTGATCTCTTCTTTTTATCAAAATCTTTTTTTAGGGAACATGGTTTTGAGATTTAAAAATAAATAATAGTCGCTGCAGACGGGAGATATGCTGGACGAGGCGGCAATTCGAAATTTCATTCCTGTAAAATGTTTCTTATTTCGCCATTGGAATGATTCAAACGAACAATTCACCATTCATTGCTTTTCCTTTATTTTTACGTAAACAATAAATATAATGCCGTGTGCATACTAAAATAAGAACGCAATAACCTTGCTGACTGTGTTTTTGCCTTTCCTCAGCTCCTTTAAATTCAGCGGACTGATAATTTGATCCAGGAGAGAAGTGGTCGATCCATGTTTCCTTCGCTATTACATACTGCATTAAAAATGACTGTTAATGCATTCAAACCGCCCCGTACAGCACTCCGAATCAGGTTATTTGGAAAACATTTTCTTCATGACAAATGGTTTCGGTGGAGGAAAGCAATTACACCACTTTTCATGCTATTACACTGTGATGTATAGATAGGCCCGCATCTTCTAGCAAATAGAGTTTTTAAATTTTTTTTTTTTTTTTTAATTTTTCTTCACTTTCACTAGTACAGATATTTTTCTCTTTTGCTTTGCAACTAAATTAGTATTCTTTAGCATAAATCGAAACACATTGAAATCGATTGAAAATATAAAGTGGAAATAAGTAATAAAGGTAATATTGTTTAATTTCCTTTACTTCTACTGATGTCTTAAAATTTTATGCAAAGCTACGGAAAATTTTTTAAGTTTGGCTACCTTCAAACTCTGTTAATATTAAAATATCTAGATGTGGAGCGCGTTTTTGAATAATTAACATTTTTCTTAAGCAATTACAGTAAATGTTTTTCTGACTTAAAATAGGTAATATGTTCTTGAGGGGGGGAATCCACAAGATATTATTTGCTTGTGATATTCTTTTTACACTTAGATTGGAGCAATTTGTGTTTTCAATCAACATAGTACCAGAATTTATTTCAAATTTGGAATGTGAAATAGTTTATATCCTCTTTCGTTTTAGATTTTTTTTTTTTGAAAATGTTACATTTAATATTTCTTACTATTTAGCGCGACTTTCATTGACTTTGTTTAATTCTGAAATATATTTGGAACTAACGGAAGAACTAAACTAAATTATTGATAATCATTATCACTAATGTTCCATTCGGCCCACCATGCAGAGCGATCTCACACATGCTGACATGCTGATAAGAGTGGACCAACAATTGCTTAAGGGGTTTTTCTATTTTACGTTACGGTTTAGCGTTTCATATCTTAAACTGTTTATGATATTCTCAAGTGGACTTTCATATATTTTGTCCTCAGCACAAATCATAAATTATAGCAAGCGATGCATATGGCATCAATACGATTTAAAATGCAATATCTAAACAAACGCCATAGGAAAAATGCATACCAACCAACCATAAACAACCCTTCTTATGTTATTAAACATATTTTGAACCACATGCATTTTAGAGTTTATTTGTAATTCTATCCGGCTAAAAACTAAAATTGTAATATGATTTTGCATCACTGAGCTGAACAGACCATTATTGCTTTGTTTGGTTAAATTGAATGATTTGTGTGTATTCCGGGTATTCCCCTCGAATTGCTACAGATTGGAAAACATGCGCCAGTATTGTCATTTCAATGGTTTTTTCACTATCTGGTTTTCTACTGTTTTCATTTTACGTTTAGCGTTTTTTTTTTTTGTCAAATTATTATTATTAGCAGAACCACAAGTACTCGAAATTCGAATGAATTTTTTGTTAATCACATTTCTCGATTTGAAGTCTAGAAATATTCCTATACTATTTATTTTTTTTAATGAATGTGAATGTTTTTTTTTTGTATTATTTTTCTTGATGTATTTCTGTTTATAATTTTGTAAGCTGAGTACAAATTCAGGTATAGGGTGATTTTTTAATCGTATTTTTTTTCTAAATCGAATAAAACTCTCAAATTTGCATCATATATTATAATTTTTTATTGGAATCGATAAATTGGTCTTTGCCATTTAGTTTTTAAAGATAATTACATGTAAGTGTTGTCCGTGGCTTCGTCTCAAAATGTCCATTCAGAAGGCCGAATTTTTCGTCACTTTTTCTAGTATTTCGGCCTGTATTCCATGCATAAAGCGTGTTGTGCTATCCTGCAAGGCTTCAATAGTTTTGTCCACTTAGACTAACGATTTGACATAACCCCACAAGAAATAATCAAGAGGCGTTAAATCGCAAGATCTTGGGGGCCAAATCGAGAGGTAATCTGCTCCCCAAATTCATCCCTCGACATATCCATTGTTTCACCAGTAGTGTGACATGTTGCACCGTCCTGATGAAACCACATGTCCATCAAGTTCGACTTAGCCAATTGGGGCAAAAAAAAAATTGCTTGTGGTTGAGTAACACATGCCCAATCGCTGAGAACGGCAACGAATTGACATTTCACGATCGTCATTAACACTGGTCGCTACGGCTGCAATATTTTCTTCGCAACGCACTCTACGCATGCGAGTCGATGGTTTTATGTTCATCAAAGTAAATTTGGTGCGAAATTTGAAGATAACAGCACGAACTGTTGATTCAGCAGGTCGATTATGACGACCATGAAATGGTCGCATCAAACGATGCACATTTGTTACAGAGCACGAATTTTGATAATAAATTTCAACGATTTGCAATCGTTGCTCGTTTGTTAGTCTTTCCATGATGAAATGGCAGAGTATACTGTACATTTTTCACTTTGACAGATGACGTTTGGGCGCCACTACCAACCAGTGCTGCCAACTTGAAAAACTTAAATCTTACAAAATATATATTCTGATAAAACACAGTACAATGACCATTAGTGGCCCAAAGGCCACAATTATGCGGCAAGTCATATGCGTATACGTCGTAGCACTTTTTTTTTGTACGTAATGGTAAAAAATAAATTTAATACTCTGATTGAACATACTTTTTGATGTGAGAAATGCCGTCCATAACTCAATTGAATTCAAATTACTTGGTTGCTATTTTAATCATATCTAAGCAGTATTAATTCTTTCTTTGAAATTACAAATGAAATCTTAAACAAAATATTTCATATTTAAAAATAATAATTGCATCCATTTGTATAAAATGTTTAAGTTAATCATTCTTTACGTAAGTTAAATCATTACGTAGACATTTAAAAATACTTCAACTATGTTACGAATGGGTTAATATCCAATCATTGGAGATCGTTGCCTGTTACTTGATACATACACTTCCTTGCCAGAATAAATAAATATTCGTACACCTCATTGCCTAATTTTTAAGCAATGTAAAGACACTTTTCTAATACACATTTTTGGCTATTAAGGTTCTATAAGGGATGTGCGATGAATTGATTAATCAGTCAACCTAATTAACCAAATTCCAGATTAGTCAATTAATTGTTTAGTCATACATTAATTGACTAATCGGACTGAATATTCCATATTTCATATTTTTTATCGTGTGCTATCCAAAATTTTAAACGCTTGTTATCTGAATATTCATTTCTTAATGTTCCCATATGCAAAATATTTAAATTTCGAATAAATTATTCAGATTTGTGTAATTGAAATTCACATTATTTGACAAATAGCTATGACTATGACTGAATCTATTAAATGATTATCCGAAATATGGATTAATCACAAATTTTGATTAACAGATTAACCGCTCATTCCTACACCGAAAAAAATGCGTAGTTTATATAAACTAAAATTTCAATATCGCAGGTGATATACTTTTTACTAAGGCGTAGTTGACGTGAATTAGTTGATTTTAACTAATCATACAAAAAAAAAATACGCAATTTAACTACGAGTGTAATTGATATTGGCGATACAATGACAATTATTGTAAAACAACCGCTTAGTAGTAACTAACAGTCAATTCCATCTTTCTTTGGGGAGACATTGGTGTTATATACTAGAATTGCATAAAAAAATACCGAACAATTATTTCCAAATTATATTTATTGAAATAAATGCAATATTATTTTCTTCTTTAGAATTTTATTAGGATTTCATTCAGAGTCAGTTAGGGTAATTGACATAACAACGATTTTATATCTATCAAGAAATACATTTCGATATAACAAGTTTTTTCTTATCAACTTGTTTGGGATGACTGTCTCCATGTGTCAGATCTCTAAGTAATCATTCGAAAACGGAGATCTCTGAAAGGCATTATACGGAAACGTGTCGTTGAAGAACTTGTTTTTCAGAAAAGTGTTTTGGTGAAAGCTTTCTATATGGAAACACGTCTCCACTGAAGACATTATTTGTATAGAACGATGTTTGGGTAATCCATTTTAGAAGTCTTTTTCTTTCAAGGCAGTTATAGAAATGCAAGAAATTTTTACAAGAAAACGCATAGAACACTAAAATATTTTTCTGTATGAAAAGTTTTTTGTAAAAAAATAAAAAACAAATTTCTTTGCATCACATGAACGAGATATGGGAGAGTTTCTCATACTGAGTTTACACGCATTCTATTTTTAGGCTCACTCAACTGGACCTACAGTCACAGAACGTCACAATTTGACAAACATTTATCCTACTACTCGATGTGTTCGTGACCATGACTCAAATAATGATAGATGGCTCTATGCGGGATTGAACCCTGGATCGTGCAAACTACAATCGCGTGAACTAACTATCGCGCCACGGCCGGTGTTGTAAGGCACTATTGCATCCGAATTAATTTATTGTTCACTAGTTTATTGTTTGCTTATTTTAAATAAAAATGTTTTTTTTTTTTTGTTTTATATATTCTAAATATCTTTTGGTATAATTATTATTTTATTCTTTTTGCATTTTGTACAGTTTTGTTTGTGAATGTTTTATTTTATTATTGATTTTCACATTCAATATATCACCTACCTTTATAACTTCAAGTTTTTTTTATATACATTTTGTAAAAAAAGTCTTTTCAAATCAAAATTTTTTTAGGAATTTCAACTTCTATGAAGAAAAACAACAAAAAAGCATATTATTTGTTTTTTGTTTTTTTTATGTAACTGTTTTTTTGTCTGTTGTCGACAAGAAGGTGCCGAAATTGCAATAAAAATACATGCACACTTATAACAACAACGCTACAAGCAAATCTACCTGCTTTAAGTGGTGTAAAAAACGTGTTAAAAAAAAAACAAAGAAAAGAAGAACCGTTAGTTTTTTTTGCACATTACTTACAAAGAAATGAAGTTTTCAGTATGCTAAGTGCAATTTTTTAGTGTTTATTCATAAAATTGAGCGCGTACAAACAACTAATGATCACGGAATTAAATAAATACAATGCCAGGAAAACGACTCGACAAAAATATTACACAGCTAGTGTATTATAATTATTACAAAGGAAAATCTCACAAAGAAATTGCTGAAATGTTCTCCCTCAACCTAAGGACGGTATATAATGTTATTAACCGTACTGAAAAGGAGGGTAGGCTTGAACCGAAACAAACACCAGGCAGAACAAGAAAAGTCACGCGGCGCATTGAGCGTACAATTTTGAAAACTATTGATGAAAATCCACTTTCCAGCACTAGAGGAATTGCTATTGAGATTAATAATGAGTGTAGAGTAAGTATCTCTCATCAGACCATTCGAAGCGTGCTGCAAAACCATCAATACTTTTTAAGAATTGCCAGGAAAAAACCTTCGCTTTCCGCGGTAAACTTGAAAAAAGATATAAATTTGCGATTGAGCACATTTCTTTTCCTCCGGAGCACAGGGATGATGTTATTTTTTGCGACGAGACAAAGGTGATGCTTTATTACCACGATGGACCACAAAAAGTTTGGCGGAAACCTCTGATTGCCTTAGAAAATAAAAATATAATACCTACTGGGAAGTTCGTAAAATTATCTGTAATGGTGTAGGGTTGTATTTCAAGCAAAGGTGTTGGCGAAATAAGAATTTTGGATGAAATTATGACGAAGGAAGTCTACTTGGATATTTAAAAAAATGAATTGAACACCAGTGCACGAAAATTCGATTTTGTAGATCCAGGAAATCCCGAAAGGTTCAAATATAAATTATATATACCAAGATAATGACCAAAACCATAAATCGTAGATCCTGGCTATTGTATAATTGCAGAAAAGTAATTGATACTCCAGCACAAAGCCCTGATTTAAACCCAATAGAAAATTTGTGGGTCCACCTTAAGAAAAAAATCGGAAAAAGGTCTCCAAAAAAAAAAAAAAAACAACAGTTAATAACATTTATTAAAGAAGAATGGGCCAAAATACCAGGCTAATATGATATACCAAAACTGATCCATTCAATAGGTAGACGCATGCAGTCAGTAATTGATGCTAAAGGAAAGCACACGAAATATTAGCAGCCAAAAAAAAAAATTTTTTTACACATATTCAGAAAGCATTTTTCTAAGTTTAAAATAGTTTTGAAAACATTTATTTTACACCATGAAACCTGAATTATTTTTTTAATTTATAATTATTACTGGAACATTGAAATTAATTTTGTTTTTTTTTATGTAAAATGTTTAAAAATATCTTTATTTACATAAATAAAAAAAACGGATGATAAAAGCTATTTACTTTACATAAAAACAAGAGTTTCTCTTAAAGCTTTTAATTTTCTATAGTGTTGAAAACACTTTTTTTACAAACTGTATGTACCTAGTCCTGCCATATGTTCTGTTACACAATTTCCAGCGCTTATCGTTCAAAACTTCTTGCGGGAATAGAACCGTTAACTTTTTTTTCAGAACACATGCACTGATTAGTGAAGAATACTAGTCAGTTTGGTTTCAGTTTGCAATCTATTAACATGGAGTGGGGCGTTAAAGAGAATCGAGTCGGCGTAATAGCGTTGCATAAGTGCAGAAAGAGTGCTGGCCAAATTTTGTTGCTAAAACCACTCGGAATATCAAGAATGTTCGTTTATCGTGCTATTGCTCGCTTCGGCGAATTGTCTGGAGTAGAAGACAGGCCAAAAAGTGGTTGCAGGCGCGTTGTCCGTACGAGTGCGGTAGTAAAGGCAGTGCGTGAAAGAATTCGGAGAAATCCCCTTAGAAAGCAGAAAATCATGTATAAGGAATTGGATATATCAACCAGATCCATGTCTAGGCTGATTCGGGATGATCTGCATATGAGAGCCTATCGTCGGTCCACGGGGCTTCTTCTAACTTCTCAGCTAAAAAAAATTAGGCTGGAAAGATGCAAGCAACTTTTGCAGTGGCACGCGGACAATGGCCATGAAAACATTCTGTTTACGGATGAGAAAATTTTTACCCTGGAAGAAGTTTTCTACAAACAAAATAACAAGATTTATGCCACTTCATCTAAGGAAGCGAAAAAAGTTGTTCCAAGGGTTCAACGTGGCCATCATCCCTCTTCCGTAATGGTTTGGTGGGGGGTCTCCCACCATGGTATCACATCGCTCCATTTCTGTGAAAAGCGCGTAAAAACTGGTGCAAGGGTTTACCAAAAAGATGTGTTAGAGGGTGTTGTGAAGGGTTTGACCAATACCCTTTTCAATGGACGTAGATGAATCTTCCAACAGGACTCTGCTCCTGCGCACAAAGCTAAAACCACGCAGGAGTGGCTCAGAGTCAATATTCCTGGCTTTATAGCAGCAGAAAATTGGCCATCAGGGAGTCCAGATCTCAATCCACTGGATTATGCTTCGTGGTCAGAATTGGAGAATATGGCTTGCAAGACTCCCCACAGAAATTTGGGAAGCCTTAAAACAGCATTAACCAGAGCAGCGTCCTCGATCTCCATGGAAATCGTACGTGGGGCTATAGCCCAATGGCCACTCCGTTTGAAAGCTTGTGTTAAAGCAAAAGACGGCCATTTCGACTGAATACAATTTTTTTAATAACCAATATTGTCTTCTAATAAATGAAATAATTTTGAATACAATATGAATATTGGTTTTTTTATCGCGTTTTATATTTGTAACAGAACATATGGCAGGACTAGGCAAATAACTTTTTGTGGGGGATCGACTGCCGAACTTGAAACGCACAACTAGACTAGTTCCCTTATTCCCGCTGATCATTGATTGCAAGCTCCGATTAGCGATAAGACGTACAATAGGGAATGGAAAAAACATAACATGCATCGATATTCATGTGCAAATTATATAAGTAAATTATGGCAGCTGCTTGTCAGCCTACCGTTTGAGTCCTCTTATAAAACTAAAACATTCACCAAACTTAAAGCTACTGATTGCTAGTGCTTAATGCCCGTACTCCGATTGGTATTTGGTGGTGTGGTGTGTTGTTATGTTTAGTCTTGTTGTTTGTCCAACCTGGAGTCTGTATTTATGTTGGACAACGTACTGTTCGCTGACATTGCAGTTTGGCAATAATCTCTGTCGTTGATCGAGTTGTTAGGGTGATGTGCGATTTTTTCTTTTAAATTTAACTTATATGTGCGAACCCACGCACATACAGTGATGTGAAAAATAATAAGAACACTTATGCCCAACAATAATGTTTGATCAGAAAATAAGTAAAATGAGAGAATTGATTTTAGTGAAACTTAAAATTCAATTCAAACTTAAGAACAGCAAAATTTTGTAGTTTTTAGGGAAAAATGGGAAAATTTAAGCACTGTGACCTAGAACTAAAAAAAAAAAACTATTAAAAATTTACATAAAGATGGAAGTTGTTATAGAAAAATTTCAAGATTGCTTGGAATTTCAAAAACAATGGTTGAAAATGCAGTCAAATGGATTCCAGTAAGAGAAACACGTGGTAGAAAACCAAAAATTACACCTACAATAAAACGTGGAATCATTCGTTGTGTAGAAAAGAATCCATTTATCTCATTGAAACAGATAAACAATTATCTAAACATAGAAATTGACCAGTCAACAATTCGAAAAACACTTATTAAAGAGAAAATTAAAGCTCATAGCGCTAGAAAAGTACCGATGTTGTCGAAGAAGAACGTACAACAAAGGCTAAAATTTGCTGAAGTTCACTCATGCTGGTCTCAAGAAAAATGGAGAAACATTCTATGGTCGGATGAAACAAAAATTAATTTATTTAGTTCAGATAGGGGTCTTCATAATGTAAGAAAACCAATTAATACGGAATACGACCCAAAATACACTCTTAAGACGGTAAAGCACGGCGGTGGTAATATCATTGTTTGGAATAAAAAGATAAATTTATTAGGATGGCCTGCGCAGTCTCCCGATCAAAATCCGATCGAGAATTTGTGGAATATAGTCAAAACTACAATTAGAGGAAAATGTCCCACGAATTGCAATCAGCAATTCAGACTGCGTGGGATGTTATACCGATTTCAGTCTATCAAAATCTTGTTGACTCTAGGCTCTAACAAAGGAGCTTCAAAAAAATATTTACCACTGGAAAACAATATTAGAACAGTGTTAATTGTGAATCTCTTCTGTTTTGTTAATGTTATAGCATTATTTAGATGAAAACACGAAGTGTCCTTATTTCTTTTCAAAGGGTGAATTTGTATTTTAATTTTTATTAAAAAAATTTTAAGTAAAAACAACAATTTTAAAAAACAATGGAACTCGTTTTTGTAGTTGTTTTGTATAAAAACAACAATTTAAAAAAAATGGAACTCGTTTTTGTAGTATATTACCTAAAAATAAGTACAGTTATTTTTAGCAGTTTCTCTTTTTACTTATTTTCTGATCAATTGTTATAGTTTGACATCAGTGTCCTTTTTATTTTTCACATCACTGTATGTATGTAAATGTTAGCGGCTGTTAACATTCGTCAAGTTGGCACACGGTACAGTACTGTGAAAACATTTAGCACTACTTTCAACAGAACTCCTAAGCAAAGTGTTGCCTTAATATGGAAGACACTTTCCAAATAGATAATTGCCTTGGAAGACACTTTCATATGAAAACATTTATTTAAAGGTGAACTTTGCACAGAAAAGTATCATAGAAGGCATTTCATTAAGAAAAGTGTCGTAAAAGACATCTATAGATAGTGTTACTGAAACCACTTTTCTAACAGAAAAGCGTCACGGATGCCACTTTCCTTACAGAAAAGTATCATGGAAGACACTTTTCTTATGAAAATTTGTCATGGAAGCACATTTCATGTAGAAAAATGTAATGGAACACACTTTTCTTTTAGAACAGTGGCGTTTAAGACACTTTTTTGCCAAATTCCTTGCACAATAGGTCGATCATGACGACCATAATCACCCCGTAATGCACGAAAAGTGCCCACATTTGAACCACCACTTTTGTAATAAGTTTTAACTATTTTTTTCGAATTCTTCATCTGTAAAACGATTTATATTTGTAAATGGCAAACCTTTCGCTAACTAAATTATACCTCAGATGACAGGTATTTAACAGCCTTGCCAGACCGGCAGTTTTAAAACCAGTAAATGGCTAACCCTGTATTTGTTATTCTATGTGTGGTATATAGCAAAAACATGTGATTAATATGCTATCTATTCCCAGGACTGTTACCAATATTTGCGAAATATTTCTGTAGTATGATGCCAACTGAAGGAGTGCTTGAAATGTTTATATTCGAATATATTCGAATAGAATATAGAATTGAAGATATGTATGTGGAGGGCATGTAATTTCAACAAGTCGGCGCCACATGTCCTACAGCCAGAGAAACAATTCAATTGCTACATCAGTCATTAAAATCTTGCGTTTTTGTTGGGACACCCTTTATGTATATGTATAGTATATGAACATAAGTTTCATTGCAGAGGCAATTTGGCAAACCATTTAGTATTTTTTTTCCAATTCAAATAAGTGTCCATTAAAAAATTATTTAAAATTTTGTATATTTATAAAAAAAACTATAAGATTACTTAAGAATTTCCTCAACATTCTGCAGTAAATTTTTCAACAGTAAATATAAAACAAACAAAAAAATAATAACAGAAAAAAATAAAACAATTTAAAGTAAAAAAAAAATAAAATGCAGTAAAAATTCAACAAATTTTTTGAATGCTGATTATATCACAAAACCAACTTTGCACAATATCTTTTGACACAAAATCGGATTTCGAATTCAGAATTTTAATTTTAATAAATTTCAGCCCTGGACACATTTTTAATTCCATACATAATCCAATGAAATATAAAGTGTGATTAAATTCATTCTTAAGGAAAAACACTCGTTTCTTATTTAACGTTTTTTTTTATTTGCTATGCTAAATAAAATAGTACATTTAACTGTTTGAAAGCTTGCTTGCGCATCGAATGTGTTGCGAATTATTCACATTGTTAAAATTAGACACTTTCCATGCTAAGCAATATTGCAGCTAGTTCTAATTTAGTGCTGAACAGGAAATATATGTGAAAACGCATTAGAATACAATTCTTGTAATTTTAAAATCAAATTTGTTGCACAAATGTTAGAACATTGTTCATGTATTTAAAAATATTAACCGAAATAAACAGCCTGTTTATAAAAAAATACGCTTTAGAAAAAGATTCGTTCGGTTTCTGACCGTAAAAACTGTTTTATCGATTTTGGTACTCTACGAGTAAATAATAATTAATATACAAAATTGTTTCCTAAAGTAATTAGATATAATGGCAAAAAATTAAGAAAATAAAAACTAAATTTTTATGAACTCCTGAATTGAATTTAATTGTATATATATATATATATCGTATGTTATCCAACAAGAACTTTAAAAATGAATAAAGATCTCACATGTTACGTTCCAAGTTATGCAATCAGTACATATTAAGTACAACACATTTCTTGAAAAATAAATTCTTTATTGCAATAGTTTTGGCTTTTTCATTATCTAGTTGTAACCATAAGAAAAGCGTAAAGGGTACTTTTCACAAAAAAGTGTAATGAAAGACATTTTTTGTAGAATAGTGTGACGACAGACACTTTTTATGTAAAAATGTGTCGCGAATGACACTTTTGATGCAGAAAAGTGTCGCGAATGACACCTTTCACACAGAAAAGTGTCGCGAATTATACTTTCCATACAGTAAAGGGCAGTTTTCATACAGAAAAGTATCGCTTAGGGCAGTATTTATATAGAAAGGGTGCTTTTCATAAAGAAGAGGAAAAGACATTGTTTATATAGAAAAGTGTCGGGAAGGGCACTTTTTTTCATATAGAAAAGGGGAAGGCGCTGTTGATATAGATATGCTTCATATGGAAGCATATCCGGAATGGCACTTTTCATACAGAAAAGTGACTCTAAGGGAAAATTACGTTAATGACAATTTTCATATAGAAAAAGAGTCGCTACGGGCACATTTCATATAGGAAAGTGACACTAAGTGCACTTTTCATATAGAAAAGTGACGCTGTAGAGGATAGAGAAAGTCGGGTTATGTTGTGACTTACATACAATATTGTTGCGTTCCAGGATCACTATCTACCCCAGCAAGGAGTAAAAGGTAGTGCAGCTAGCTTTCTGAATGGCACAGCTCTTAATTGTTAAAAATTGGACGATTTCCGTTGTTGCTAATGCGGTAGAGAATAGCAATACAGGCCTTAAAGACGCCTGCCATGAGATTAAATGATTGTATTGATGTAATATTATTTGCTTGCAGCAAAATGCATTTTCATTTCATCAATATGTATATATCATTTGACAAAGAAGGACATTGATAAACATATAGCAATCTATAAACTTTTATTCATATATTGTATATATTTAGTTTTCAGTTATAGAAGTAAGTAGTAAAAACTAAGTCTCGGTTTTTTTCTAGTAAGCCGAGTTGCATTCTCTTTGGATTCGCTAAAATTGTATGCGTTTCAAATAGCTTCTCATAGAATTGATTAAATGTTTCGTTTATACATAACAAAACAATCATATCTTACAGGTAAGTTGCAATTCTATGTCAGCATTAATTCTACACGTTTACAAAATAAACTTTTAAACTTTAGTGCGACAGGTTTACATTATTGTGCGTTAAGAACTTATCAAACGTCATGCCTTTTGGGTTGTGCTGCTTGTTGAGCGATTATGTTGTCGCTGCATTTCCAACTGTTTGACCCGAGTGTAGGCCCCGCTTGCAGCCAATACAACAATATTTGAAGTCCACCAAAGAATAGATTTATTTTCATCATACCATTGGGTGGCAATCACTGTTTGAGCGCATGCTTTGGCTGTTCCTGAGATATTGTGCGTTAATGGTGAAGTGACCTGTAATTTATTATTGAAACTTTTGCGTAAAAATGTTGTTTTCTTCTAGCCGTTCAACATGCAACTTGCCTTAATTTGCAGCGCTGTCACAAAACCGATGGCAAACCCACAAACACCGCCCACCAGCATAGTAATGACGAACCAAAATTCGAAAATATTTTGATAAGTTAGTATGGCTTCCAACTCGCCATTCAGTATGATGAAAGGCAAGAATATTATAGATGAATAGAGGTTGTTGTAGTAGCTTAAAAGCCACACTTCTTGATTTACATGTTGCAGAGCCTTCTTTGTGTGTATGGAATACATGGCCAATGCCAGTGATCCCAAAACGCCAAAGATTGTACCTCGCCAAGAGAATGATTCGGTTAAACTTTCTTGGTCGACTCCCAACATAAATCCAGCCACAATGCCCGCGCAGCATAGAATGCACGCGAAACTGGTCTTTTGTTTTAATAAGACATAGGTTAGTATCACATTAAAGACGGTGGTCAAGGAGCGACCAACGTAGTAGAATGCTACTCCAACATATTTGAGGCATAGGTTATTGGTACCCACCATTAGGGTAAATAACACGGATAGGGGTAGTATCTGCAATTTAAGAAAAAATCTACATTTGAAATCCCTTGAGTATTGGGTATGAGTACATTCGTGAGATGATTGTCTTGATAAGACAAAATTACACGCACGATTAGTATATTCAAATTAAAAAAGAAATGATTTTATGCAACGCTTTATAGTTTTTTTTTTTTTTTTTCAGAAATAAAACAAAATGCTAATCACTTGAAAACAAAAAATCAATTTTTCAATTTGTTTTATAACCATAAAAACTACAAGAATTATATTTTGATTCGTTTCAAATAATAAAATTTTGTATTTATACCGGATGTTTCCTACCCATTAGAATAAACAGTAATATTGCGTTGCATGAAAAGAACGTCCTTAATTTAAATATTCTTAACCGAATCGAACTTGTTCAAATTATTACAAAATATATATAGATAAATAAATAGATAAATTTGAAAGTAATATTCTACTGAATAGTCTACGCCTAATTAGTGGTTGTGCTCACGGGAATAAAGAAAATGTTAAAATTTGCAATAATTTTTGCGCTTTTTTCCAACTTTAAACTTTATTGTTGGAATATAATCAAGTAGTGGAAATTACTGTTTTACTTAATAATGTAAATATAAAAACTTGTTTTTCTTGATAAATATATTTCCTCAAATTTTATATACAGGGTGGCGCAATAGAACGTGCATATTTAAAAAATAGATTAAAAAATAAATACAAAAGGTATGGTTAAAATAAATCTAAGGCATTGTAGAGTAATAAACGGAGTTTATTTTTTAAAAATAACATTATCTAAATGGTGACCCTCTCTACGACGGCACTCATCTAACCGCAAACGAAAATTATTGAAAACTTTCTTCAGTAATACTGGTGTAATGGCTGCCATTTCACCGCGGATATTTTCCTTGAGCTGAACGGATTGGATTATTACTGTAGACTTTGTGTTTGAGGTATCCCCACAAAAAAGTCTAGAGGCGTCAAGTCTGGACTACGTGGGTGCCATGGGATATCACCTCTTTTCGAAATCAGTCTGCCAGGGAACATCTGCTTCACCACCGCCATGGAGTCATTTGATGTGCGACAGGTAGCTCCATCTTGTTGGAACCAAGTTCTGAAATTCACTATTCTTGAACTTTCAATTTCTGGAGCTAAAAATCCGTCCAACATCTCAACATAGCGTTCCGTATTAACCGTGACGTTTTGGCCCCGCGCATTTTCGAAGAAAAAAGGACCAATTATTCCTCTGCCAGAGATTGCTGCCCATACTGTCACTTTAGGACTATGCAATGGTTTCTGGTGTTTGATTTTGGGATTTTCACTGTTCCAGTAACGACAATTTTGACGGTTTACGAACCCATTCATAAGGAAATGAGCCTCGTCAGAGAAAAGGATATTGTCAAAATTGGAAAATCGATTAAGCATTTCATTAGCAAATGCGAGCCTTGCTATGAAGTCAGACTCTTTCAATTCTTGTGTTAATTGCAGCTTATATGGATGCAGTTTAAGATCCAATGTTAAAATTCGTTGCAAACTTCGTCGCGATAATTGTAAGACAGACGATCTCTTGCGAGTCGACATTTGTGGATTTCCTCGTACTGACTCCATAACTCTCTCAACATTGTCTTCGGTCCTAGATGTTCTTGGGCGACCATTTGCTTGTGGTTT
>JAHXMU010000018.1:415877-475084 GCA_019455685.1 Philornis downsi
TTAGGACTATGCAATGGTTTCTGGTGTTTGATTTTGGGATTTTCACTGTTCCAGTAACGACAATTTTGACGGTTTACGAACCCATTCATAAGGAAATGAGCCTCGTCAGAGAAAAGGATATTGTCAAAATTGGAAAATCGTTTAAGCATTTCATTAGCAAATGCGAGCCTTGCTATGAAGTCAGACTCTTTCAATTCTTTTGTTAATTGCAGCTTATATGGATGCAGTTTAAGATCCAATATTAAAATTCGTTGCAAACTTCGTTGCGATAATTGTAAGACAGACGATCTCTTGCGAGTCGACATTTGTGGATTTCCTCGTACTGACTCCATAACTCTCTCAACATTGTCTTCGGTCCTAGATGTTCTTGGGCGACCATTTGCTTGTGGTTTAAATGTTGAACCGGTCTCTTCAAAACGCTTTACCCATATTTTAATTAAATTAACACTCGGAGCTTCACTAATTCGCCGTAGTCCATATTCAGCACAATATAGTCGCCTAGTAGAAATATATGAACGAGAGTTCTCGTAAAATGCGCGCACGCAAAATGGGCGACGCTTCCCGTCGAAGTGATTCATAGCGGCTAAAACTCCATGAGCCCGCCAACCCAACGATGTAGGCGCCCCCCCCTTTCCTACCCCGCAAAAAAAGATGATGCAATATGCACGTTCTATTGCGCCACCCTGTATTATCTTATGTTTCCATTATGCACGGATTTAAAATTGTATCCAGGAGAAATCTATTAAAACGCTAACTTAACATGAAATCAGATTTCGATTTTGCCTCAAAATAAATGTAGGATTGATTTTCTTATTAATGTTAATTCCTTATTATTGAATATATAAATTTTTCATTAATTTTTAGTGAATAGAGAAAAATTCAAGTACAACGGATTTAAAAAATCCCGGTTATCTAAATAGATATTCTGTAGCAATTATGTTCTAGCACCTTAAGCTATTAGTGTCAGTCTTTTTACATTTTTTAATATACTTCTTTTTGTTTAATAAAGAAAATTCGCTTATATGTAATTGTATACACAAACATTTGAATGTTTCTCCAATCTACTTCACAGCAAAGTAGAAAGGGTATCGACCTACCGGAAAGAGTCAGAAAAAAGATTAAAACTAAATCCAATTTTTGTACGCTGAACAGTTGTAAAAAAAACTAAATTTAGCAGAGAAAATGCTAAATTGGCAACACATTGGTTACATGCCAGGCGTAAGAATATTTGATATAAAATAAAAAAATTAAATTCAAATAAAATTGCTGTTACAAATCTGTGTAAAATCGGCAAGTTTCCATAAACATTATTGAAAATTCGTTCTTTAAAACTAATATATATGCATGTATGCATGTGAAATAATTTTCCAAACTCTGAGGACATCACCTACAGAAATCTGTGCCTTACCATTAAATTTTAGTTTATTTTTATTTTATTTGTAATTCATTACAAAAGCCCTTTCGGCCGATACGATATATTACTTATTCCATAATATCCTGAACAGATTCATTATTCAATCTACTTATAAAGGGTGTCCAAACAATAACGCAAAATTTAAATTTAGCGCCATTCGAAGTGTCATTGTTTGACATTTGAACAATTGTTATCGTTTGCTAGTAGAAGGTACCAGATTAGTAAAAATGGAGCGCTACCCGAATGAATAACGCATTCTCATTGTAAAATTCTTTTACCAAAAGAGTCAACTGTAAAGAAATTAATGGATAAATTTGCCAAAACTGGGTCTGTTAGTGATGTAAAGACAACAACGCGCCTTCGACCAGGTTGATCGACCGAAAATGTCGCAGCTGTACCTGATGATGTCGTTCAAACTTCATTCACCTAAATTCGACACCGAACTCAGCAAATTGGTGTCTCCAGATCCACTATACAGCGAATTTTGACGAAAGATTTGCATCTTCATGCATACAAAGTTCAATTGACTCGTTAATTGGGTATTGAATATGAAAATGCTGATTTTGCCGATAAAATCATCTTCAGTGACGAGGCCCATTTCCATCTTGATGGCTTCCTCAATAGGCAGAATTGTCGCATTTGGGGTGAGGAAAGTCCTCGAGTGATTCACGAGAAGCAAATGCATCCTCAACGTGTCACTGTGTGGGGTGGATTTTGGGCTGGAGGAATCATTGGACCTTTTTTTTATGAAATAGAGGCATGTCAAGCGCAAACAGTCAATGGTGTTCGGTATCGTGAAACGATAACCAGTTTTTTCGTGCTAAGAATTGAAAAAATGAATTTGGAGGGCATGTGGTTTCAACAAGACGGCGCAACATGTCATACAGCCAGAGAAACAATTCAATTCAATTTAAATCTTGCGTTCTTGTTGGGACACCCTTTATTTATGTATATACAATGTTAGTATATATGAGTACAATATTAACAAGAAGTATAATTTCAAACTTATTGGCTTCCCAGCCACAAAATGTAAAAGTATAAGCCAAAAATTAAATAATAGGCCAGTTAAGCTAGCTAGCTAAAAATTGAAAACTTAAGAAGGCGCATTTCTATTGTCTACGTGAAGACATATGTATAATCAAAATATATTCATACTACATAAATATAATAAAAAATAATATGAAAAGGGATTTATGTGTGTGATAAATGCTTAAGCAATTTCAATCGAAAATGTGAATGTGCAAAAAGCCGTAGGTCACTTGGCAGCTGATTCCAAGTTCATGCAATCCGTACTGTAAACGATTTTTCAAACATGGCGCTATGAATTCTCGGTATTATTACTCGAAGTCTTCTACTTGAATGAGCTAAATTTACTACTTTTTACTACTTTATAAAATAAAAATGAATTTCTGTATTGCACAAAGTTCTCAGAAGAACATCCCGAGAACTACTTTCAATGTGGTGATCTGAATAACTATTGGTCTAAGATCAACTTATTAATTAGGCTGTTTCCAAAGGTTTTAAATGTTATTTTATTCAACACAAAGCTGATTTTAATCATTCAGACGATTTTTCAGAAAACAATTAACAGAAACGAAAACCCGACTAATCCGACCAATAAAAAATGGAGATTTTTAAAAAACCAGCAAATGTCCGGTTTTCGGTTTTAAACACTCTAATCACGCCTCATCTAAACTATCGCAAACTTTTTAAATATTTTCATATGAAAATCCAGATACATTTCCGTACTGCTCATGTACTAACCTTGCGGAATGTGTCGATGTCCAAAGGATTTCCCTCGGGGAATGCAACAACCGTCGGATACAATTTGGCTAGTTGGCTCATTGCAAAACATATGGCAGCACTAACGACACATTGGAACCAGGTAACGAAAAGCGGCGCCTCCAATTTGACACTGTCGCTGCTTAGTAAATGTTTATTAACGAATACAGTTAATATGGATATAAACCTGGCAAGGGATGGTCGATAACATTTAGTTATTATGAAAGTTTGCTTAAATAAACGTATATATAAAAATGGCCACAAGAAATCGTGACACATTTATGAAGAATTTCCCTTTGAAGTCGCTGAACTTACCAGTACAAGGCCACGACCAGAAATACTTTGACGTATTTAGCGATTAAAGTTGTAGGCGGCTTCGGTTCTTCCAGCTTTTGATACATTTTGCTTATTTTTCTATAAACGCCAGTTTTTACTTTTCGACAAACTTATGCCGAATGTTTTCGTTTTTTCTTCGTTTCTATTGTGAAGGTTTGTTTTTGTTCCTATTCTTCTTTAGTACGTCTTTTTTACAGCGTTGCATAGGGTACACACAGTGTTGCAAAAACTACCCACACATGTAACAATATCTGGTTGAAAACGCACTGCTTAACTGAGGGTTACAACCAAGACAGCAATCATATGCAAGACAAACGTCAACGCAAAGATTAGTTGTTGTCTGTGATAATACAATGATGCAAATATTTGTCGTTATAGGGTGGTACCAATTTAATTTTCCGCGGTAAAACCTTAGCCATGGAGTAAATAAAGACAAGAAGACAAGAAATTATTTGCTATTGTGAGTTGTGGAATATGTTAATAACGACATATCACTCATATGGCAATGATTTCGCTCATTTTCTGATTAATTTTTTCCAAATCAAATAAAAAATTGAATAAGAGAAAATTTTATATTATTTCTATTGAAATTGTTGACATTTATTGAAATCATAAGTGGTTCCCCCACTCATACTAACAAACAATTTCTCTTGTTTTTCCAAAATTTCTGAACTATTTCTATCATATCGAACGAAAAAGAGGAAAGAGAGAAAATGTTAAAATGTTCCTATTATAATTGTTGTCGTTTACTTATTACCATTTAATATTTAGCTATTATTAATATTTATTTATTGTTATAGTTATGGCAGTAAATAAACATATTTTCTAAAAATATATATAAGGCGTTTTCATTTCACGTAATGCTTTAAAGAGGAAATTTTTATCCGCCGTTGTATCCGGAGAGAATGAACTTCTCTTTACATATTTGCTTACCCTATGTGATAGTATGATAGGAAAATAATATATATGGCTTGAAAAATTGTCATACCTTGAACCGAAGGAACGATGGTATATATTATTTGATACAGTACAGGGTGGCGCACGAATCGTACTACTAACAAAATTCCCGAATAAATTAATCCATTGAAACAATAATTAAGGCGATCCCACAATGAGTATTCTGACCAGGTGTCGGATATGCGTGAATGAGCATGGAAGTTATTTACGGTTTCTCATCTTCAAAATAAAATGCATTTTTCTATGCAACAAAACAAATTAAATACTTTGATTAAAAAAAATAGTTATTTGAATTTCTTATTGCAGTGCAATTGGTGCGCCATCTTTTAATCAAACGTGTTTCATAAATTTTATTTATTTTTTATTTATTTATTTTTTAATTGTCGTAAATCTTTGTGAAGCTTTTTAAAGCTTGCAGCAGCCTAATATTTTTTCACATCGTAGACATTTCTAATTGGCTATATCGGTCTCTTCTTCCCATACAAATTAACCGATTTTACCAATTTTATTTTTTCCCTGCAACTTCTAATTCGAATAAATAACCGCTTTAATCAATACATTCTTAACTGCATATCGAGCAGTTATACTGAGTACACACAAATTAGTTTTGAGAATGAAAATGTTCTGCATTCGGATTAAGTACCTACCATACAAATTGACCGACTTATTGAAATATATTTAATTTTCCCCCGTAACCGTTTTTGTCAATTGTTGTAAATTTTAATACTTGGTAAAATTTAAAAAAATCGATGGATAATCCCGTGCTTTCTGGTAACTCCCATTTAAATTACCTAATTAAACTCATATTTTTCTACAGTCAAATCATTCCTTCAATTGCAATGAATTCAGTATAACTAAACAAGTAGCAGGCTTTCATTTATAATCAAAAACATGATTACATGAAATGATCAGTTTCAAACAAACCGAGAAAGCGGTATTCTGTCTTTGGGCCAGCCTAATGCCAACCCAAAGGCTTTTGATATTTTCGAGGTCTATTTTTCGTGAATAACTCTAGTAATGTTGTGAGAACCTCTATTTCCTAGAGAAATCGCTTTGTAGTGAACAAAAAACGGAAGGCCAATGAAAAAAGAAATAAGAGGGTGTAAAATACACATAGAAGTAAGGAGAACAAATGGACTTCCTCTTCACTCTGAAAAGCCGATTTTCACAAGCTTCTCTTAAGGCGATTTTTTCACCAGCAGAATTATTCGTCATAGACAGGAATAAATGGCAATCACTTGGTACCGGATCCGGACTATAAGATGGATGCAAAAAACCTCCCAGCACAGCTCCCAGGATTTCTGGCGATTCACTATTGATGTGTGTGGCCTGGATATTATCCACGGCTGGCTGCTTCTGAGCCAATGGCTCCTTCAGACCGTCTAATATTTGATAGTGCAGGTCTGAATCAAAATTTTGGCCGTACGAGAGAAGACGATAGTAGAAGATATCCTGCCAACACCTCTAAACAGATAGCAAAATATTCCACACCACCAATCTTGGTTTGATCGCAATTATTTTCGCCATACGTAATCCTAAGTGACCCACTATTCATCAACAGCCACCACCCGCTTTAGAAATGGTCGATTTTGTTGCGATTCAGCAGCGATCCGCAAATTCGTATTCGATCTATGAGGTTCTTTTTTATTAACTCGTGCATCCATTGTCGGTATCCATACATCGAACTTCTTTTCATATCCATACTTATTGAAGTGGCCCCAAACTGGTTTTGGTACAATCTTTAACTCCTGGGCAATTGAAACAATACTTACGTAATGGTCTTACTTGGCAATTTAAATTATTGTAGCGACATTTTCGACAATTAGTATTCCATAGCGTGGTGCATCTTTGACATCAAAATTATCGGGACGAAATTAATGAGGCCAAAATTGGGCATGGTTGGCTCTATAAGATAGTATCAGGACCAAAAACACTATTCTGTATTTTTAGCCACCTGGTGTTTATCTTTAATACGCGCTCAAAATAATATTGGATCAAGCAATCGCAAAACTTCCTAAATAGCTTTTTTTTGGATACGAAATCCCATGTAGAATAACTCGGTCGCGCTTATATAACACGAGATACAGGATATTAAAGCTATTTATTGGAAAAATAATAGATTTATTGTTACTGCGTGATGCTGACATAAAATCGCTAATATTGCCAGATATATAATCGTACAATATGACGTTTCATATCTGCCAATTTCAACTATAATTTATCGGCGGGCCATGTTTTGCAAAACGACGGAGACTTATTTGTTCTCCCGCTATATACATACTTTCGTCGCATTTGCAATAACAATAAAGCCGGATAAGCCAAAAGAGTTTTACCGGAATTTTCATATTATATCAAAAAAAAAAATTATTTTTATTTTTTTGTAAAAAATAAATGAATAGACAAAATAAAGATGAAAAATAATTTTTACGAGCAAGGGAGCGCTATAAAAAAGAACAAACTCAATAATAAAAAATATTAATAATATTTGTTATACAGGGTGGGCCATAAGGGTGTTGGCGGTTTAAATATTCAATTAAAAAAAACTACGAAACATAAAAAAAATATATTTGTATTTTTAAAAAGTAGAAGCATGGGAATTTTTAAGACTTAACAATAATGTTGTCCAAATGGCTTCCCTCGGCTGCTTGACACTCTTGGAACCGAAGTCGCAAATTTTGGAAAACTCGTTGAAAAGTTGTTCTCGGTATTTTGTTACTTTCCTGAATAATGTTCCTCTTCAACTACTCTAAATTGGTCGGATTATTCTCGTAGACTACCGATTTGAGGTAGCCCCATAGAAAATAATTGCATAGAGAGAGATTGAGGCTACGTGGGGGCCATTCAATATCTCCCCTTTTCTAGCATCAAATTGACAAAGTTAAGTCGGTTATTGGCATCATTGGGTTTTAATTCTTGGACTATCTAAATCTTATAAGCCTTCAAATGCAAATCACGTTTCAAAATTCGTCTTAAAGTTGTTCTTTTGACATCCAAAGACTGACTTCTCTTACGTGTTGACTGTTGCGGATTTTGCTGAACTGAAACACGAACACGCTCCACAATGTCGGCTGATCTTGCAGAAACTGGGCGACCACGAACCGTAATTGGTACTGTTGAGCCGGTTGCTTCGAACATTCTGATCCATTTTCGTATCACATTGGCGCTTGGAACTTCACTTAAATCGTGTAAACCGTGTTCATGCCGATACAAACGTCGTGCAGTAATCACTGATTTATTGTTTTCGTAATACGCTCGGACACAAAATGCACGCTGCACTCCCGTGTACGGCTCCATGGCGACTAAATTTCCAGGAAGCGGCGCAGCGAACAACATATCTCCCCGCCACCCCGCGCCGCGCGTTACCGAGAAATTGAAGAATTAAATCACCAACACTCATATGGCCCACCCTTATAAAAAAAGAAAAAAAAAAAAAATAAATAGAAAGAACGATAACGAATGTTTTGAAGTGAAGTGCTTAAAGTGTTTCTATCACATTTTTTTTAGTTCAAAATTCGACCAATGATAGTCATTTTCTGTACCCGAAAAAAACGATACTCGTAACTTAGAAGAAATAATGTTTTGCTTTAAATCTTGATACAGGAATATTTAGTTTGCTTATGAATAAGTTTATTATATCGATCAATTAATTAATTAATCGATTGCTTATATTGATTGATTATATTAATTAATTGATCAACTTGCCAAAGATATTTTCATATTGAGAGAATTTTTCGACTGTTGGGTTAAGGATGTCTCTGCCTCAGATTAAGTGTCACTGTCACTGGGCAAAGATTGTATGCCTTTCCCGGATATTCACAAAGATTGTCGTTGATCTCGTCGGTCACTACAATACGTACCAAGTATGACCATGCACTCTAATATAAACTATATTATATGAGTTGTTAAAATTTCCAATACAACTTTTAATTGCACGACGGTATCAAAGTATTGCTAACTTTTGGCGTTGGTTAAAGAATTATCAACAATTTTACGCGTATAAAAAAGTTCACCGAAATAGTTATTTCGCTGTCCGTTACTACAAATGCAACAACTACAACTGTTGTAAATATTTGTAGAATAATAAATTTCGTTATTAAATTTTTCATCCGCTGGTAGAATTATAAATATATGCTGAACATTGTTTGCAAATTTGACTGAAATGGACGATTGTTCGTAATAACAAAAGTTACGAAGTTCACAAAACTTAAGTTAGAATTTGTGATGCGACTCTCGCTGCTCCCGTTTTAGGGGATTGAGAGTAAAAAATCTGAATACGAATAAGTTTGTGCACGTGGTTCGATTTTTTTTCGTGTTTAAGCTACAGGGTGAAAGTGCTCTCAGGTTAACTAACTTAAAATATGCCCTCACCTTATGCCCCTTTATCAATATTTAAATGTTTGTTAAAACCGCCATTTTGTGTGGGAGTTACGGATGTCCTTATCCCCGCCATTTGAGGACCAAAAGTAGAGTGTTGGAGTATAAATGATCATTTTAGTGGCGAGCACTACAAGGTGTTGGAAAAAATTCCCCTATATTGCAAGCTGTATCAATCGATACAAAATATTACATCTTGGCAATTTGTACGTGAAGGCACTAGCTAAATTTTGTTAGGATCAGTATAGATTTACTGAATTATCGTATCCACCAGGCATCCATCCGGCCAGACAGACGAACATGGCTCAATCGTCTTTAAAAGTCCTGAAACTAATTACGTCTAAAGACACTTAGGATCGATCTAACCCAAACTAATAGCTTCTTATATCTTCACGAGAGAAAAGAAGGTATCTGTTATTTGATAGGTGAAATACTTAAAATCCGGAAGGCAGCGTTTAAAGCGTCAAGTATCATTTGACCAAACGATTTTTTTATGTCTTTATCTTTAGTTATGTTTATGTTTTTATCTTTAGTTAACTTCTTAAAATTTAGCACAGTCTAATTCTATCGGTATTTTTACCAATTTACACTCCAGAGCTTGGCGCATTTTTAACATCAAAATTATCGAGACAAAATTGACGAGACTAAAATTATGCATGGTTGGCTGTTATAGTATAAGGATTGAAATGATACCTCTCATACAAATTGATTTGTTCACTGTAACTCTTCCCTCGCAAACTTCAGAAGCTTAAATCGTTGTCCGTTGTATTGATTTACAGCTGACAGAATTTCAAAAATTATACCAATTAACCATTTAATACATACATATATTCATATCTTTCATATAGTTCAAAGTTTGATGCATGTTGAGTGTTCGCCAAATTAGGCCCTTCTGATACTTCATTAGTTGTATGCATAAACCGGTTCTCAGTAATCTGGTAGTGATGTCTACATTTTGAAACTAGTTATTCAGTCAGATATACGGTAGTCAGTAGCATCGGAAACCGGTCCAAAAAAGTGATTAGGTGTAAGATTGTCATTAAAAAGTGATAAGATAAGAGTAGGTTTTTGTCCAATAAATTGATTTATAATTTCCAGTAAATTTGACAAAAATTGAGCGAGTAATCACGCCACCTCTGGTACCTCCCACACAAATTGTCGAACTTCCGAAATTAAACTTTTCTTCTTTAATTTCTAAACGACAGGCTGTAGTAGCCTAGGTTTTTGTCCAATATATTGATTTATAATTCTCTGTAAACCTTGAAACCTTTTGTAATACCTCCCATATAAATGACGTATGTATTAAACCCATGTATTATATCATATCTTGCAAGCAGTTGTATTTAAATGAATCCAAATTTGACACGTTATGTGTTTGGTCAAGTATGTTCTAAGTTTGAAAACGGGAGGACATTGCCACGCCACTTCTGGTACTGCCCGTACAAATTAACCGATTTATTGAAATTTAATTGTTCCGCTAAAATCCGTACTTTGTAAAAAGCACTTAAATTTTTGGCAATTGCGTAATACATCGTATTGTATACTGCCGATTTGGCGACAAATCAGTCTTCTTTTTCTTCTTAAAGGTAAAAATCTTAAAGGTAAAACCCTTTAATTCAGGGTATCTGTTTGAAAAGAACCTAACGCTTTACCATATCTCATCTTGCCATCTATCACATTTTTGCATGAAAGCGAAAGATTTTTGGGTGAAGGTTAATGTAAGACAGTTCACCTGACTGAAATTTGTGTACTGCTTTATATGATAGGATGTGAAACCTTTAGGCCACAGAGTATATGCTCTAAAAATTTCACTTACAACTAAAACTTTTCCTTTCTATAATAGCGGAAATCATATTTATAAAAGAAGAATTGATCGCTAAATCAAACAACCAGCCTACAGCTTCAGTTGCTGAATAGTTCGCGTAATATTACACTTCTCTTTTTTCTAATGGATTAATCCACATCTAACGATCCTCTTTGAAATATTACTGAAATATTTTTAAAAATATTAGAAATAATGTGGCAATTGAGAATAGTTTAGAAAGGAAACAAAAACTTATGTTTGGAATTGAACAATAATAGCGAAGGTATCCTCTAAATACATATTCAATTCGATAACAAAATTGTTGTCCAATCTTTTGCTGTTTGAGAATATATCAGACATCATTCCTATCTTAACGTAACTAACATGTTATCTACTAACTTTAGCATGAATTAATTATGAATGAATTTATAAGAAAACTAGCATCGGAAATTGTTTCATCAGTAGTTCTCTTCGAAGGACTGGATGTTGTCTGCCCATAAATCCGGTCGTTTCGCGAATAGCTTCACGCAAACGACACTCAATTAACTTTCTTTGTCGACAGTAGGTCGGGCGGAAGAAACTCATACCGCAAAAATCCATGATGATCGGAGTAAACTGTCAGCGAAGCGTTTTTTACGGTCTTTTCGGTTCTTGTTTTACCTTTGGCACCGAAGCACAAGCATAGTTTTAGACCTCACCTCAAGTAATATCGCGTTTTATATCGTATGGACAACCAGAAAACCTCTCTTCACAGATTTTAAAACGACGGTCTTTTCTGAAAAAAATTTAACGCTTTCGGTTCCAACCGGGATATGACGCATCTGAGGCCCAAAATATGTTTTAAGATGGCCAAAATCATCGATCATCGATTATCAAAAATCACAAAATCTCTTACTGTTGGACGTTGCTTTCGTCCATAGAGATTGCTAGTCGTCCGGGTTACTCTTTGTCTTCAACTTGTTCTTGGCCTTCTTTGAATTTTTTGTGAAAATTGTAAACATTTTTTCCCCACAAAATCTGTTCACCATCATTCTAAACGCTTCAGCAGCAATAATTTCATTTCACAACCCAAATTTAATGCAACTTCTTTGCTCAACAAAATTACACAGCGCAAAATCGATAGAAATCACTTTTGGCGTCGCACAGTGGTGTCAAATGGGGAAAACCCGTAAGCAGCTATAAATTACTTTTTGAAGAATCAAAAATTATGTTTTTTTTTTGGTCGCTGAAGTGAATTATAATACTGTCGAAACTCTAAAACATAGCACAACAAATATATTGAAGAAAAATCAAATTTTTGGCCCTAAAGGGGCTTAATTCAGTTTTATTACTTTTCAAACTTGGCCTCACATGGGAAATAACAGGATCAAATGAAACCAAAATGCTGTTGAAAACATCTTTATTAGATGCTTTACGAGACATCTTCCGTGAATGACGTTCTCTGTACATTCGGTAATTCTTATTTCTTCATTCTTGGGCTTCTTCCGATAGGACGCTCATGGGGGAATGCCAATCGTTTTTTTTTAATTGTGAACTAATAAAGAAAAGCTGGTATCCATTTAAATAGGAAAATTTTGTACATAAATAATCATAATCAATGTTGCCACCACTGAACAAAATGTGACCCAAATCAAAGACTTGCACTGACAAAGTGAGACTGACATGCATATTCTGAACTGTTTCCATCGATAAAATAATACGCCAGTAAACTGAATAAATAACAACAAACAACAAATTGAGTAAACAACACATCGTGTTTGAACAAGCTCGCTTCATACATCTCTCGTGTTTGTTATGAATAAAATAAGTTTGGAAGCCAAAGTTGCAAATATTCGCAGTTAAACTTTGTACAGCTGTTGTTCTGATGTGTATAGGTTCGAACAATTCATCAGCCGCGGTTGAGCTTACGTGAGCTCCCATTTGAAAATCACAAAACGCACAGCAAACCACGAAAAGTAGTGCGTTTCCTCTCGAACACGCTTTCTATACATACTGTCGTTCAAACCAATGCTTCCATTTCTTCAGTGGATCTTTTTTTAATAGTTGTAATTATTGAAATAAAAGTTAAAAAAAATTATAGATGTGCTATATTGTTCAAAAAAACTACCTAAATATAACGCAAATCTGTGAAAGTTTCCACTTTTCATCAACTTTTCAAGACAATTTTTATTAATGAAACTACATATAATATAATATATTGATTCTACAAGTTGTTTACTATAATATTTGTTTACTCCCGCAAATAATCCCCGACTTTCGGAAAATGAGGTTTTTCCCCCATTTGGCACCACTGTGCGTCGTACAAAATCAATCGTAGCTCAAACACTAATGACGTTTATGATGTGGAATTTTTGACAGATGTCTAAAATAGCATTAAGAACTTAAAAATAATATTTCTATGATTTGTGATGACAATAATTGATGACTGATTAATTGTGGAACAGATTTCAAATTGATACCGATTTACATGAATTGAATTGATCTGAAAAAGTTAAGTTAATTTGCTTTTTGATAATTCAACTACAAATCAGACATAGCGTTACGGGTACATCAGGTTGAATGTCGATTTTATTGACATTTTATTTACCCAATGAATGATATCCTATATATCAGTAACAAAAGATGAATGATATCCTATCTTTTGTTACTGGGTAAACAAGAAAATTCAAAAAATTTTTAATTCAAATATTTAGTTTTAAGTCTCATTTTGTTCAGTTACCTCCTGCCATCGTTAATGGAACTTTTTAACCCCAGATTCTCAACAAAATATTGAAGCAACTGGGTTCTCAGATCCTTATCTGTATTGTAGGATTTTCCATTAAATTTCAAAATTTTTCAAATTTTGGAATTAAAGAAAGTCCGAAGACGCTAGATCAGGACTATAAGGTGGATGGGCCTTCACAAGTCTGCAAAGATGTCTGAGATCTATTGCTGATGTGGCAATAATTGCGTTTTATCTATTGTTGACAATATAGCTTAAAATTTATGGTTGGTTTGCATGGAAGCAATTCAAAATAAACCACTCACCTCATCCCCAGCGATAATGCGCTATAAAAAGGAATCACTTTGGTTGCCGTTAAGCAATAAATCGCAAATGCTTACCCGATAAATAATTTGCTAAATATATAGCTTTTTGATGAGTCCAAACCATTTTTAATATTTTCAACGGTCGTGTGTGACACTTTCAACTTCTTAAACAGAAGCATATCAATCCGATTCTGTACTATCAATCTCATTTGATCAACCATTTCGGTTGAGCAAAATAAGACGAAGAGCTTTTTTTGTCTCCATATTCACAATGCAATTTCTTCGTCGACTCGATAATGAGTGCTCATTTTTTTAAATACAATAGGAAAATGATCCTTTTGTGCCTCCATATTCACAATGCAATTTAAAGGTAAACTGACCACTGAAAATGTTGTGACATATCACAAATTGAAACCTTAAATGTCAACGGTTCAACATATAATTTAACCAGCCGAGCCAAAGCCTTTTACCAATACCGAAAGCATCATCAATGTGAAAAAAACCAAATTACTTTTTTGCCAACACATTATTTGGAGTTAAAACAGGATTTACTCATTCCTTTAATTCCAGCATTTGAGCCTTCGCTAATTCAAACTGTCATGCAATACAGAGTAGTGTAAATCTACAGTAAAATTGGCAATATTATATCCTCCTGTTGTTGCTAATATGTATAACATAAAAATAAATTTAACATTTTGAAGTAAATGTTATGCCAAAGGCAAGACAATCAGAAAATCGCCAACATAACTCTCATTCTGTTATCTCGCCTCTGTTGTAACATTACTTATTCCTGCACATTCAGCAATATGCAGTGTACAAATCCAACATCTCTTGTGAATGTAACATCTCATATTGGTGGCAGTGAGTGCCGTTTTAGATGCTGCCGTTAGTTAAGTATTTGCTGTTAGTTACGATGCTGCTGTTATGCTTGTTCACTGCAGTATTTGTGTTGCATGCTATAGAAAACCAGTCTCACTAATTTCATACATTGGAATTCATTGAAATGAAACATAACCCAGAGTGCCGCTGCTGCTGCCGAAATACTTTACATTGATTGCAAGTTTAATTGCAGGCATTTTTATTTGCACAAAATAATTGCATTTATTAGTATATGGCAGTTGAACATTTGTCAGAATTTTATAAATGTATCTACAAAGTCTATTCAAAGTCAGCTCGAATAGTTTATTTGATTTGTATACATTCATCGGAGAAAAAACGTTAACACCTAACTGGTAAAGAACCAAGTATCTTTTGAAAAGAAATGTGATTCACTTTTTTTTAGGTCGACTGAACTGCACACGTCTGTCAAGTTGGCAATCAATCAATATTTTGGAACATCTTAAAATTGGTCCATATTTGATATATTTCCAGAGCATAATCGGATATTGCAAATAGACCATTCAGGGAAATTCCATTTTGCCTTATCCCTAAATTATAGGCCCCAATAATCCAATTTTTTTGACCATTTTTTATACTGCTATGCAAAATTAAAAAAAAAAAAAATCAAACGACGATTCGCGCCCTTTTTGGCACCTCTCATTCATTTGCATATTTTATTTAGCTGAGTTCAGTGCGTTTGGTAATAATAATCGTAGCAAAACCCGTTCCTTTCATCGGTGTCTTTATTTATGGGAAGAAGAAAAAGTCGGCGAGGGCCAAGTCCGGTAAATACGGCATGAGGCATGATTGCGGTTTTGTGAGATGGTGCGTATTCATTGTTCAAAATCCATGATTGTTTTTTCCACAATTCGGTGCGTTTCTGACGCAAACGCGCAAAACGGCGCATAACTTCAAGGTAGTATTCCTTATTGGCCGTACGACCTTGTGGCAAGAATTCATGATGCACCACACCATTGAAATCGAAGAAAACAGTGACCAAAACTTTCACATTTGACCGAACTTGACGTGCTTTTTTCGGTCTGGGCCCTTCTGGACTCTTCTATAGGGATGATTGGGCTTTGGCTTTAATGTCATAGCCATACACCCATGATTCGTCACCAGTTATGACATTCAACAGCTCCTGAGCGATGTCCACACGACGTTTTTTTTTTTTTGCACAAAATTTAGCAATTTTAGAACAATCTTCGCTGCCGCACGTTTCATACCTAAAACATCCGCAAAAATTGCTTAGCATGAGCCGAACGATATGCCGACATCATCAGCAACCTCTCTAATAGTGATTCGACGATTATCCAAAATTATGTTCTTTACTGCTTCAATGTTTGCTGCATCGGTTGTTGACGTGCTCGGGCGGCCAGGACGAGCATCGTCATTGGCATCTTCTTGGCCTTCCACAATACCACAATTGAACTTGTGTTCTGCTCATAGTAGACTCGCCAAACGCCACAGTCAACATTTCAAATGTCCTTGCACATTTAATTCCATTTTTTACACAAAACTTAATACGGTTTCTTTGATCCATTTTTTCGAAAAGTAAAAAAGTAAGACTATTATATTCGCCTGGAAAATGCGCATTTCTTACTTGAAGTCTTTTTATTTGCTGTTCTAAGTGAATCACCGTTTTTAATATTTACTATTACCTTTATTCCCGTGCATACAACTACTTACAGGCCATTCTTATATGTTAAAAAAGCAACCCAAAAATTCTGATGTAGTGATGGTTACAAAATGTTCAATCTGAAACGTTTCAGAGTATAATTCTTGATACTTCTGCGACTTCAAAAATAAGATTGTTTCAAAAATTTCAGAATATTCTTTGGATTTTTAAATATATTAACACAAATAAATAAACTGCTAACCTAAGAAACATATCACATTGTCTCTGGTCATAAAAAACTAATTTATCGTCTTGGATACGCTAATAACAACAAGTTAAAAGAACTTTCTTACTAAAGTTCGTTTTTTATGTTTTAGCCTTAGTTTTTTTTTGCGAATTTCAGAATTTCAGCTTCAATTCGTAATTCGTAGGATTCAGTTAGATAGATCTTTGTCCGTTGTATTGGTATATGTACAATGCATAACAAAATTTTAGAAAAATCAATGGGGCGACCATGATGACTCTGGTGTCAACCGAACAATTAACCAATTTAACCCATATATCCTTAGGGCCATATAAAGTTGATTCATTCGATCGCACCAAATTCAATCAAATTTCCACACATCGAGCGTTTGATGAACTTAGGCTAATAGTGAAAGTGGACTGACTGTATTACCACGCTCTTCGAATACCTTCTACACAAAATTTTCAATTCATCCAAATTCAAATCTTCTCTTTTAATGTCAACTTAGCAGCCTGCTTGGCAAAATTTGAAAAAGTATGTCCTTTGAGGTGCTTCACAATCAAATTAAATAATTTAAGTCATATGCTACTATATCCACAAAGTAAGACTAGCTTTTGTTACACGGGTGTAACAAATCTCAGAAATTTGGTTCTGTAAGTTGGTTGCACTGTGGTGACATCTGTATTAAATTCCACATCATAAATGTCATCAGTGCTTGAGCTACGCTTATGTTTTGGTTTCGACGTTTTTTATAATGTATGATTTTGTTGACCCAATTTCTACTTTGAAAACGTTTAGGTTAATTGCAGAAAACCTTTCGTGAACAGGGTTTGTCGCAAATAAATGTTTACAAGTGACATGACAATAGTTGAAAGAAAAATTAAATTGCGTTAAAAACGAAGAGCGTCTCGAAAGACCGTCAAAAATCATGAAAAATAACGAAAAAACCTAAAAAATTCAGAAAAATTTTAATTTTTTTGCAGTTTGATATATGCATTTCTATTCCGTGACAGTAGTGGTTTTTAATCATATTTGCAATTCTTACCGCACTAGAGCAATATTTAAAATTGTATTTGATTCACGAATTCTTGAGAATTTATTGTAAGTTCAGCCAACTGTAAATGGAGGCAGTCTATGTTTGGTTTTAAGAAAAGAAATTTCTTCGTTGTTCTTTTTAAGAGATGGTGGCATAAGTAAAAACTTTAAGTAGCTGTGCCTACGAGGAGAAGGATAATGTTGAAATAAACAAAAAAAAAAAAATAGTCCATTTTATTTCGATCAGGCAAATAGTCAAAGAATTTAGTTTAGGTATCATAGCAAATAAAAGTCTTCAGATCAGATCAAAATAATCCTTTTTCTGATAATTTTATTTGATTAAACCTTAAGAACGATTCGATTGTATATGAAATTAAAAGTGTATCCAAAGATTTCTATTATATTAATATGCTAACCTTACCTGAATTCAAAACTCGATTTTGCCTCAAAATATTGACCAAAAAATGCGAACATTTTGTGCGCAGTTAATTAAATGAACTTGACAGTTTTCATCCCTTGTAAAGAGTGGCGCATAAGTAACGTTAACGGCGACTATATTCAATGCGTCCTTGTGCATCATTTGGTTTTAACTCGTGAACCAATTGCATCTTATATGGGAAAAGATGTAACATATGTAAAATTCTTTGCAAAGACCGCCTAGACATCTCTAACTGCTGGGAACGAGGTCTTTCAGCACGCGGAAGATCACAGACAGCCACTTGTTGCCCGAAACGCTGAACCAATCGGTAAATTGTTGGAGCCCTAGGAGCATTTCGAACATGAAAGAAATTTCAATATGATCTGAATAATCGAATATTGACTTTCGAAGTAAAATTGAACAACTTTGGTTCTTTGTTCTGTGCTGAGCCTTTCCATCATAAATTTCTCAAGTATTATTTAGTTAATTTTGTAAAGGGGCGAAAAAAAATTAAACAAAAAATGTATTCACTGATCAAATTTTAACGTTACTTATGCGCCACACTATACAACCTGTTTAACCAAAATTAGATTTATTAAAATTAGATTTTTGAGGGGAAATTAGATTTTAGTACCACCCCAAGAGCCCTGCAATCAATTTTTCTTAATTTTTAATTTTTATTTTTGTTTTTAATTTTTCTTCGATAATAAAATTTATTGAAACAATAATTTTTCTTTCAACGCATAGTTGTCCCATTGTTTTGCTCTACTCGTCAGTTCAGTATTAACTGTTGTAATTTTTAGTAGACAATATAAATTATTTTTAGCTTCTTTTCTCCCCATAAACTGAAATAAATGGCAATAATGCATTTAGCAGAACAAAAAAAAAACTTAAAACAACCTAAAAAATGTTTAAAAAAACCAGGGTAAAATTTAAAGCTAAATTTTTCCCGCTAAACACGTTGAAAAAAGCTGAACCCAGCCGGGGAAAACGAAATTGGCAACACTGCTTCCAACAAATACGAGATTGATGAAACCGAAGTCCAACATGTTAAAAATCTGGCAATAAAATAACGTCGATTAACAAATAGGGATCTTGCTGATGATGTTGGCATTTCAAATGGATCAGTCAAAACCGTTCTAAAAAATATTTTGAGATTTATGTAAAGACAATTCTTGGGTTTTGCGAAACGATAATGCGCCATCTTACAGTGCATTGCCTCTTCTAGAGTTTTTCGCCCTAAGCTTCAAAGACGGCTTTGGCGGCAACAAAGGGATACAACGTGATTCGAAGCGCACTCTGCAGACCATACCAAAAGGTGAGCATTTGGCATGATTTGAGCGCTAAAAAAACTTTGGTGTAAATATATTGGGTGCTGGGGGAATACTTTGATAGTCACGAAATATATTTTGAACGAATAAATAAAATTTTTTGGAAAAAAAACTTAAAACTGATATTACTGTTAATTAATAATAGATCTAAATGATAGATATTTTGAAATTGAGAAAAAAAAAGTCGGAATATTATTTGCATTCGCAATATCACCTATCATTATTTGATGTGTCTGACGAACACTTCAAGTAGTCGAATCACCAATGAGTCTAATAAATACTTTTTAAATTGGCATTCGGAATCGTCGTTAAACTGTAGGTTCGTTCAGTAAGTCTACAAATAGAATGTAAGCTTAGAGAATGTGAGAAGTGCTGCCAAGTTCCGTACATTAAATGAAAGGCAAGCTCTTTTACAACGATGATTTTTCGTTGCCTGTCTTCTCGACAAAGGCCCTCTACTTTTTTTGACATTTTATCATATTTTTTGCTTTATTTACTTTTGTTTTAAACAGTTTTCTGCATTTTGGCATGTTATTTTGATTTTACAAAACATATTAGTCACTTTGCATAATTCTGCCGCCGGTTGTTTTAGTAATATCTGTTTCAAAATGTATTTTTCAATCGAAAAGAAAAAGCTGTCATAGTAGTTGTTAAACAAATTAAGTTTTGACAAAATAAGTTTGTGAAACAAATTAAGTTTTGCATACCTAAATACTAAAACTTGGGTTAATCACTACTTCAACTACCAATATTTTATTTAAATCTGTAATAAATTGAATTAACTATTTAACTATTTTTACGCATTCGTCGGTTGTTAACTTTCACTAAATAAATAACATTTCAGATGAGAGATATTTAATATCTGACAGCCTTGCCAGATCGCCGGTTTTGAAACCACCAAATGGATGACCCGTTAAATTTATAACAAGGTGGGACAGGATAAAAAAGGCAATGATCAGACCAATAATACTGTTAAGTATCGTATGAAATGCACAATAAATAGCGAATAAAATATCGTCGAGATAACATCGAACGAACTTTTTTCCAATTCACTCTCTAAAACCTTGGCATTCACCGATTCCCTTGGCCAGCCTTACGAGTATATGCATGTACTTCATACACTTACGCCGTTACTCTCATGCACCTTATTTTTCCAATAATATAAACTCTCCTCCTTACTAAATGGATTGTATTCAAATGCAAACACACATCACATACCTTTTTCCTACACAGGTATGCTCCACATACAACCGTATAAACAAAGAAAAAAATGGAAGAGATATATTCATGTGTGTTTGTTTACTTTGACACATCTATACTTTATCACATATGCACACACAACCAGAATATCACAGATTGTACTATCCTAATAGCGGAAACTGCAAGCCCTTCGGCATAGAAGACAATCTGCAATGCCTCCATTGAACCTTTCAAATTCGATAGCGTGCCTAACACAGGAATGCATTTTAAAATGCTTTTATCTCTTTCGTTTGCAAAAGGCTGTGTTTTAATATGATTATTTGATTCTGTGATAAATTTGGATGAATGTAACTTCGTATGGTGAAACTAATTTTTGATCATTTTTTGCCGTTTCACAAATTTTTGTTAATACTTCCGTAATGGTTGGTACTACTACGATGATTTTTTGCGGTCAAACTCCATATAAAAAAATGGTCGCGGAATTTGAAGATACATTTTTCCACCAGCCAGTACTATGTTTTTTCACGAAGAAAATTTTCTTATGTGGCAACGCCAACCTCTATTTTACTCATTTCCAACACTGAAGTTGGAAAATTTTCAATTTTACCTCGCAATATGTTCGATAATATACGAGTATTTGTAAACTTGAAAACGAAATAGTGAAAAGGAAAGACACAACTTAACAATGATGTTAGTAAATATGTTAACAAATATGTTATCGAACATATTATGACGTAAAATCTTTAGCTCTTCCGATTTCAGTGTTGTTAATCAATGCAAGAAGAGCTGGCAATGCAGCTAAATTTTTTAACGAGCAAACAACGTCTTCTGGATTTTTTTCTTGTAAAAAGAACACAGTGCCTAGCTTAAGTGTTAACATATTTGCGTTTGTCTCGTATTGGGCACTGTTTCATAGCCGGCATTTTGCAACATCTTCCATCGAATCTTTTAAACTCGTCAAAATGCCTATTACAGGGATTCCTTCCCTTCATTTGGAGTTTAACTAGAAATTTCATTGATCCTTTATCACCCATAATAAAACTCGTTAACGACGAGGTTGTTCATCGATTAAATTTCTATCGCCGGCTGTTACACTTTCCATACTAATTAGATCGGGAAGAACTTCCAAAAGAAAGTGGTGTGAAACGGAACTCTTTTCTTTGGGACGTCTATTAGAGGTCGATCAGCAGATGTCAAAACAGATGGCACTCTGTGCCATATTAAAAATTTGTTGTTAGATGTTATCATGACCACCTACTGTACGAGTACATTCAAATGGTAACATGTGCGGCTAACAATTAGTGCGTCATGAGATCAAATTTCAGGGACATTGAAGAAAATTTACGTATTAAACATACCACGGAAAGGCAAGTTTGAATATATATAGGTAATACCGCACCATGGAGGAGTTAAATTCGTATTTAATATTCTTCTAGAGACCCGATTTGTGCAACGGGATGGTAAGATCTGGCAGCCTGATATTACTTAGGAGTGCGGTTTGGGTGTGGGTATAGTCTACAAAAACAGCAGCTACAGCTAATAGAAGGCGTTTCATGACATGAATTGTGCTGGGATCTTTCGTTATAAAATGAAACAACAATAAAGACACGCACAAATGCAATACCAAATGCACAAATGCCAATATTTTACATTTTTCTTTCAAAATAATATTCTTGTGTAATTAGCTATCCAGCCAGCTATCAAGGCTGGACAAATATCTATTTCGGTGTTCCCCTAAATCTCGCCTTCAGCACTCTTAGATGCTTGTGCATTCTCGAACATCATCTTGACAATATATCTTCACAAATCCATTGAGAAGTTTTGCGCGCTAGTACGAAAACGTTTTCAGCGAGCAGAACAAACAAAATATATCTGCTAGGCTAGTGCAAATTTTATAGTAACGATAAAATACTTCCAGATGAAAAAGACTATTGAAGTTCTTTCAGTAAAAAAGTGCGTCTCATTGTTTTTAAACGTTGTCCTGTTTTTATATGCCACAGGTCGAAGTTCAAATTCTAATGAGATCAGGGTAAATTCAAAAACTAAATACTCTACGAAGAGCGAAATTCGAATTTAACATACCATACACCATGAGAAGTTAAAATCAAATTTAAAACATCTCAAAGTAATAATGTTCATCACAACTTCTTTTCGATGTCGGGAATTAAAGACATTCTGAAAGCATTTTTTCCCGTATAAGCTTTCTAAAAACCATGCAAATAATAAATCTTCATTATTGAAACGATGCATGACGCCCTTACTATTGGACTCTTTGTCAATATCATCCAGCGCCCACAAAATCGACCTTTCACAGGCACCGACTTGGCAAATTTTCCTTCGAGACTTGGATCTATGTCATTACAAAATCCCTCTAAACCACTGGCTGGGTCCTGGAGCTGTTGAAAGCCGATCCTGATCCACAAAGATCGCGCGATTTGATCCCGTTAGACTCTTTCTTCCTTAACTCGCATGTCTATGCCACAAAGCGAAATAACGCATAATATCGCTCAAATTTAGCTTGCAGGTTTCTAGATTTAAATATAATTTTTTCTATATGTTATTATACAGAAACTTTTATAACGCGATATTAACTGCCCAAATTCTTGTGAAAATTATAGATTGTTTCCACAAAACAACTGCTTCTGAGATGATATGAAATGCAAATGGGGGATATTTTTAAGCCGAAAATTTCAATGAAAATTCGGGCGGGCAACATAACAGCTTATATAGATATGTATGTTTTGGATTGTAAGCATTGAATAGGCATTTCGATAAGCTTTACAACGAAGTTAATACTTTCCAGATACAAAAACATATAGTAATTTCAAGGAAACCCATAACATGTGAAATCTATACTTAGGGGCATATTTTTTTTAATATTTTATAATGATAATATTTTAATACCTGTCCAGGTATTTTCGTTTAATAATTCATTTGTAAGAGGAATATTATTTTCTCATAACCTTAAAAATAAACGAATGTACGTTTTAATAACTTACCGAAGTTTGCTCATATTTTTAATAAATTTCATCATTTACACGATTTGAATTCTTAATCTCCACAACCATATTGAAAATGCTTTGCCAAAGTTGCACGCATTTTCAATACTCGAATGAAATAAGCGCAAACACTTTTACACATACTATTGACTGACACGCTCAAAACACTCATTATATAATTTCTTTTATTACTTGTATCCCAATAACAACAACAACAACACGAGAGGGAGAAACATCAGCTTTTTTAATGCATACACATTAGCATTATTCTCACCATTGCTACCAACAACGTTAATTGATTCATTACTTTGTTTTGCATCTTCTTTCTTTTGTGCCATTACGAAAAAATGAACACACGCGGTTTTTGGTTTACAAAAGAAGCAAACATGTCGGCCGGTACTATTTAATCGAACACTAAACGATTTTTACGCGATAAATCTCATAACAACCGCATATTACTGATAAAAATCTTTATTGAATTGTAATTTGCTGCCCTTTTGATTAGTTGTAAACGCACAAAAAAACAATTTTAAGTTCCATCTTCATTACACGCACCTTGCCCAAAAGTTCTTGTTAGACTGACGAAAATATGCAAGATAAAAGAAACAAACAGAAAAGAGAGTAAGAGAATATTGAGAGAGAGGCAAATGATCTTTGTCAGTGATGGACACAATGTTGCCACAAACAGGCAAAAATATGTAAATGATGACTGTGTATAAAAATGCAATTTACAAAAAACCTTGAAAATATGAAATTTGCTCGTATGGGAAGTCATTTAAGTAAATGTATAGAAAAATAAGCGAATGGCGTGATTAATAAAAAAATTTGTTATATTTACATTTTAAAATTGTTGTATAAAGTATAGTTTACACCGGAATAGCGCCCAGGAAGACGCTATATGATCAATGTTACCATTTTAGCATACTTAATGTATTTCAAATCTTAAGCCCGGATGTGCTGATGGATTCAAATCCCTTATATGTTTGCAACCACGAATTTAACATTAATATATAGTTTCTGACAAGAACGAACGCTATTTACC
The DNA here is from genome assembly GCA_019455685.1 of Philornis downsi. Classification (NCBI taxonomy): domain Eukaryota; kingdom Metazoa; phylum Arthropoda; class Insecta; order Diptera; family Muscidae; genus Philornis; species Philornis downsi. The sequence continues at coordinate 440,338 of JAHXMU010000018.1, forward strand.
GATATCAATCAATGTTTTCGTACAGCCCCATCCATACAAATGGGTCGTCCCTGCGGCTATAATCGCTTCTCAAAGACATACATTTCGCATCATAAAAGTCATTAGTGTTTAAGTTATCTGTGGTTCTGTACAGCACAACAAGTGATTTTGGCGGTATTTACAATATAATTTTATTAAGCAAAGAAGTTAAATTAAAATTTGTTTACATAATGACATTTCTGCTGCGTAAACGTTTAGAGTATTTCAGAAAAGAACAGACCGCGGCGCAAAAACCCGTGTAAGGATAATAATAATCGCCTGACCTAACGAATATTGCGCCAAAGGCGAAGCAAGACCGAACAATCATTCATTATGAGTTTCTACCGCTGGGCCAAACAATAAGCAAAAAATATTATTTGAGTGTTGTGCATCGTTTGTGAGAACCTATTCGAAAAATGGAGGCATAAAGGGGGACAATTCATGGATTTTGCGCAACGATAGTGCGTTTTCTCACACTGCACTGTCCCTTCGTAAGTTTTCGCCAAAAATTCAACTAATTTCGGTCCACAACCGCTTGATTTGACATCGTGTGACTTCTCGCTATAACATATAATCAAAAACTGCCCCGTTGATATCATTTTGAGTCGATGAAATATGTTCAACGTGAATCGCACCTGCAGGCCACACCAAAAGTAAGTGATTTTCCTTTTTGAGGAATACTTTGAAAGCGGTGAAGTATGACACATTTTTGTCAGCTACAAAGCTAACTTCGATAGTCCAATATGAATTGCCTATTCATTTTTTTTAAATTTTTTCCTTCGTCCTTACACCATTTCCTGTTTCCATTTAGGTACTTCGGCGGTTGCATTATCATCATCTCGCCACAGCATGACTAAAGTGTGCAACTTCAAATGCTTCTGCAGTCAATTAGCAAAATGTTTACGTTGCGGTTGGCCAAAAGTTGCAAAATGCTTCTAATACTTTTGGCATTCTGAGCGCAATCACCAGCCAAGCATTCAGATTTCAACCATTAGCTCTCTAACTTCCTTACAGGCAAGTGAGAGTAAGTAAACTTACGCTTAAGTATATTATGCAATACAAATTCAATTCTTTAGAGTCCACAGAGTCATATACGAGTATGCATTAAAATGTAGGTATACTAGGATGACCTTGCGATAAAAATTTCAAAAGCTTCTTCACAAATCTTGTGCTAATAAAGGCATAAATTGCATGTCAATCAGATAAATTGGTGAGCATTTCACGAATACTTGAATGAAAATGTCGTCCTTTAAATGATTTTATAGAAGACGTTGCAGAAGAAAGAAGATATACCTACGATATGTACTACCCATTTGAAGAAGTGACTTTGATGGCACTTTTCATATGAAGAAATAAATGGCTTTGAAGACAATTCATATGAAAAAATATCTTTAAATAGATGTTGCTTAAGAGATATCGACAAAAATACTTTTTATGAGAAAAGTTTCTTCCAAGACATTTCACTTTATAGAAAGTTTTTTGAAAACTAAGTTTTAAGATTACAAATTGTGTTTTTCAGCCGGCTTTCGTATAAAGGTTGTACTCCATGAAGCATTTCTATATGAAAGGGGCCTTTCATGATACGTTTCTATATAAAAAGCGTCTTTGAGGATGTTTTTTCTATATGAAGAGTGTTTTTAATGATCCTCCTTTATGAGAAGTGTCTTTCATTACTCTTTTCTATATGGAAAATGTCTTGACATGCCATTTTTCTATGTGAAAAGATTCTATATGAAAGTTGTCTTCCATAAAATTTTTCTAAATTAAAAGTGTCTCTCACTGCATTTTTTACATAAAAAGTATCTTTCATTGCACTATTTTATTCTAAAAAGTATCTCCTACGACACATTTTTCTATGTAAAAAGAAATTATTAGCAACGTTCCTATTCGAAAAGCACTTTTCTATATTCCTTCACACTTTTCTGTACGAAGAGTATCTTCTATAGCACTATTCTGTATTAAAATTGTACTCCATGACAAATTTTCTACATGAAAAGTGTCTTCTTTTGCACTTTTCTATATTAAAAGTGTCTTCTAACACAATTTTCTCTATAAAAAGTATTCTCCATTTCACTTCTCTATATGACAAATGTCCCCCACTATATTTAACTATATGGAAAGTATCTTCCATGATACATCCCTATATGAAAAGCGCCTTCCCATTATCCTTTCCATAAGAAAAATGTCTTACGTATCTCGTTTCTACAAGACAGGGACCTTCTACGGTACATTTCTATATAAAAATAATCTCCCCCTACACTTTTCTGCATGACAAATATCATAGAAGTTTCCTTTATGACCTTTCTCTATATGGAAAGTGTGCAGATATTGCGTCGATAGAAAATAGAGGCAATTTCTCCTCAAAGAGCACAGAAATTCAAAGTAAATTTACTTGAATCACGGTCCTTACAACCTTGGCGAAGGTCCTCAACATTGGGAAGGTTTCTTTTCTCATGTTTTTTCGTATTTTCATAAGAATTTGTTTTCACTCAGTAATTATGGCGAAAAACTTAGAAAATCATTCCTCATGCTATGTTATTTTATAAATTGAAATAAGAAATCGTAAATATGAATCCAATAGATAACAAATCATACTGGAAACGAGAATAACATAACAAAATACCAGAACGTAAACTTTACTAATAATTTGTTTTTCATTTCGGAGGATTGTGGTCATTTTTATTGGAATGCCACATTATTGAGTTTCTTCTTTTGAAACTTTAGAAACCTTTGAAAGGAACAATGCGCAAGGAAATAAAGAAATTATTTGATTGTACTTAAGAACATTTAAGTATACAGACCTATCTTGCTGCTCGCCAAAAATTGAATTTTATTTATTTTATTATTACCAATTCTATCAATTTTATGTGCAAAATCACATTAATGATGCACTGTCCGCGCAAGTAAAGAAATTACGTAAATTCCCGGCGATGACAGGGGTTGCCCAGCACCGAGTCAAAACGAGATGGGAAGACCAGTACCTTTGATGGGAAGACCAGCTTTAACGAAGCTACGATTTCTTATAACGTGCCTACAGAGCTGTTTGAGACCGCCACAGGTTTTTAAGATGATTTGGTTCTATAAATAAATGCCCGACTATCCCAATATAATGTTTTATGCCCTGTGTTTAAAGAAGGCGAAAAAGACAAATAAATTTTAGCGGTATCAGTGTTTTACCCGCCGTTTATAAGGGTTTTGTCCAATGTGAAAAATTAAAGTCTATTCTAAATGATCTGCCTGAACCTCATGAATGCGGTTTTGAATCTGCCAAATCCATAGTTCGACAGTGGTCGATAACTGCTTTCGAAAGCCCAAAAAGAAAAAAATTGTATGAAGCTTCATCGAGATTTGAATTCGTTGAAAGCTTGCACGAAGTCTTCAGTAAAGGTGAACACAAATCTTATTGAATTATTCTACAGCAAAGGAGGATTTAGACATGTCTAAATAAATAAATGTCTCATTCTAAGATGTTACCGCAGTCTTCTCTATCATAGGGTAGAAAACCCCAAAAATCACTCTAGCGGCAAACGAGGACAAAATAATACAAGGAATCTACTCGTTTGGGACGTTGTGTGAACGTTGAAAGCTGTAACTACGGAATGCTGAACAAATTCATCTGGACAAATTCTACGAGTATTGCTGGCCAGCAGAAGTTACCGTGAGCTGGACAAATGATTTAAAGACAAAGCAATCTCTCGACGAAAAAGATTCAAACAGTACCAGACATTGATATTACTTGTTTTACTGTATGGTACAGAATCTTAGGTTATGAGATAAGCGAATGAATCAGTTCTGAGAGCCATGAAGAAAAAAATTTTCTGGGAATTAGTTCGGCTCATATACAATATCGTCAACAGACAGTATGGGTATCATACTAACCACCAGATTGATGGGCTATATTTCGACATCGATCTGGTCAAGCGCATCAAAATACAGCGATTGCATTATGTTCTACGGACGGACCCAAATACTCCACTACGAATACTTTTCGACAAAGAACTCTATATGCGGCGTAGAAGAGGAACAATGCTTTAGAACAATTGTTAAAATTTGATGTAGCGAATTGGAGACGAAGCTCAAACGGCCGAAAAGTTAGTGATTATTTGGAAATATCAAAATATCAAATTGAAATTCTCAACATTCTAAAACTGTTATGAGCTAAATTTAAGGGAAATCCAACGATTCTTCGTTGGCCAAAGTACGCGGTTTGTAATAGCTTAAATATACCTACATAAACAGTTGCAAATATGCATAATTCTATAGATTTTTAAGAAAAATTATGAACGTTTGCTAATAAATCTAAAACTTCTATGTGTCAAATGTATGGATGAGACTTTGATGTGACGCATTATGAAACTTCAAATACGAATTTTCACTGCCACCTTATGTATGTATGTACAAGTTCGAGTATAGCTTTATATACAATACAATTGTTTGTGTGTTATGTTGGGGGTTTCATAAGCAATATCTTAACATGCCCTAACCAAGTAACATATGCTATCTGCCCGGAATAGAAGCTCTTTCAAGTGTATTGGGTGTCGGTGGTTGTAACTGGTGGCCGCCGCACAGTGAGATTCTAAGTGCAAAAAGTCTATTTTTCGACTGTAAAATATTAAAAATGTAATGATGCAATTTTGTATGGAATTGTTTAGTTAAGAAAAATTCGTCAATGCTTTTTGAAAAAAATAATTTTTTATCGCAAAATAATTACTTAAAAATGCTTGGGAGAAGTAAAGCACAAAACGACTAAGATTTTAATGCAACTTGAGGGCCTGCATATGCATATTTGTTGTTCGTTTAACTATTTTATGTCATGATGTTCTAAAAATATGGTATTTTGTGATTCTTTAAGAAAAAAAGACAACTGGATAGCATAAATAGTTTCGAAACTATTTAAATTTAAAAAAAAACCCTAGAAATTTCAGTGTTCTAAGTTCTCCTTGGATGAAAAAAAGCTTAGCTCCGGCGACCTCCATGCTCTGACTGCAATAAAATGAAGGAAGGGAGTATATTATTGCGATTTATAGAAAAAAATCCTTATAATATTTTATACTGCTGAACAAAGTTATAAATTTTATGAAAAAAGTCACAAGAAATTACGCTACAAATTAAGCAAAGAAATAAAGACAAAACACGTATATGATGCATAATATAGGCGATGGGCGTGGCCGATTTGGATGAAACTTTCCAAAATTTTTGTTTCCGTAGTACAGATGAGCCATGCCAAGTTACAAAAATTTCTACCTAACAGAATAAAATTTACATGAAAATTTAATTTTGAGTTGTATGGGCGGTGGGCGGTGGGCGTGGCCGATTTAGAAGGAACTTTCCAAAAATTTTGTTTTCGTAGTACAAATGATCCACGCCAAGTTACAAGAATTTCTACCTAACAGAAAAAAATTTTTACGAAAATTTCATTTTTAGTTGTATGGGCGGTGGCCGATGGGCGTGGTCGATTTGGATGAAACTTTGTATTTTTGCTACTCTACGTCATAAAACGCTCTATGCTGAATTTCAAGACTCTACGACAACTCCTTATATTTATTGCACAAAAATGTATGAAGCAATCCCACTGTGCGCCGCCAGTTTGGTTTGCACTCATATGCAGTTGATATTTCAGAATTTAATTATGCTGTGATTCCAAGATTTGATTTCAAACCACAATAGCTCACCATTACGAGTATGTGCATTAACATTGGAATCAGTTATTTAGCTATCTCTAAGCTGCCATATTATTATTCGAACAATACGATATACCGCAGGATTTCCATGTTATTGGCCCAACAATAATTGTTAATCCATAGAATGGTGAGAGAAAGGAAAATATTGTAAAACTAAAGCAAAGATAATAATTATGGGGTCAAATAAACAGTCTATAATCAACCATAATTAAATTTATAAACCGTATTTATTATCCCAGGATTGATTGACTAATAAATATAGATCCAAACTTGATTTTTCTTTTACGCTAAATGTTTGTGGAATTAATATATTACTAAGGCTAATGCATAATTTGTTTGTAGAAATTCTACTATTTAGAAAGGGTTCGCAACTCGGAAAAGTTTTAGCTTAGTGCATTTAACTACACCAAAAATTTTGCATATAAATTTACGCTTCTTAACAATCACTTACCTTATAAAAGTTAATGGAAATATAAATATACGAGTATCTCTGCCGTTTTACAAAACATGATCCGATGAGTCGGTGACAGTGTAGCCAGACCTTATTAACGCAAAAAGACAAATCTCTTACGACTAAAAGTTAAAACTTGTTAAAAATTTCATAAAAAAACTGTTTCTTTAAATTGATGTAATTTGAACAGAGGTATATCAATTTGTATTACGTTTTATAAGTTGAAACTTAGCACATGAGATTTTTATTCATACTGAAAGTTCTTGCGGTATAAGATATAAATTTAAAAATTTCATTCGGTCCAAGAATTCATAATTCACAAAAGGTGTAATCCTCATCCAGTCAGCATCATTTGCTTTCTTTTTGCCATTAAATTCAATCAGCTTAGAATAGAATTGTAAACATTATTATTTACTATTAGAGTGCTCATAACCATACGACACTTTTTCTAAAGCGTAATTTTTGATTAACGGGCTATTTACTTCTATTAATCCACGTATTTAAAGATTCGAATAATATTATAATACAGGGTGATATTTTAAGATTTAAGTTTTTCAGGTTGGCAGCACTGGTTGGTAATGGCGTCCAAACGTCATCTGTCAAAGTGAAAAGTGTACAGTATACTCTGCCATTTCATCATGAAAAGACTAACAAACGAGAAACGATTGCAAATCGTTGAAATTTTTTATCAAAATTCGTGCTCTGTGACAAATGTGCATCGTTTGGTATGACCATTTTATGGTCGTCATAATCGACCTGCTGAATCAACAATTCGGATACGTAAACAAGCAAAACTGTCACATTTGGAGGGATGAACAGCCACATGCCATACATAAATTACCGATGCATCCCAAAGAAACGACAGTCTGGTGTGGTTTTGGACTGGTGGCATTATCGGCCCATTTTTCTTCAAAGACGACGTGAAAGAAACGTTACCGTCAACGACGAACGATATCGAGCCATGATACGCGATTTTTTTGTTTTGCCCCAATTGGCTGAGTTGAACTTGGTTGACATGCGGTTTCATCAATACGATGTAACATGCCACACTGGTCGTAAAACAATGGATATGTTGAGGGTTAAATTTGGTGAGCAGCTTATCTCTTGATTTGGTCCTGTGAGTTGGCCCCCAAGATGTTGCGATTTAACGCATCTTGATTAATTTTGGTGGGGTTATGCCAAGTCGTTAGTCTATGTGGACAAGCCGAACACTACTGAAGCCTTACCGCATAACATAACACGCGTTATTCGTGGAATACAGGCCGAAATGCTGGAAAAAGTGACGAAAAATTGGGCCTTCCGAATGGGCATTCTGAGACGGAGCCGCGGACAACATTTACATAAAATTATCTTTAAAAATTAAATGGCAAAGACAAAATTCTAATATATGATGCAAATTTCAATGTTTTATTCGATTTAAAAAAAAACTACTTTAAAAAAATCACCCTATATTTGTGAAATAATTTTTTTTTAAGTCATAAAAATTACAAGAATAATAACAAAAACTTCAAATAAAAAACGAGCACTTTTGTAATTGAATACATTTCATCAAACCTTATAAATATATGATTCGATTATGTATGGTTTACAATTGTGGAATCTATTAAAATGCGAACCGAATCTCAATTGAAAAAAATATTAATCAACAAGGCCAAGATATTGTGTGAAGTTGATTTTCTTACTAATGTTTGTATTGAAAAGACAAAAGTGCAACGAGTTCAAACATAACTCAATTGTTAAATTATGTTTTCTGTAGCAATTAAGCTTTAGTGCTACTTTTAAGGTACAAAAGTCTGGCCTTTTACATTTTTTAATATATTTTTTTTTGTTTAATGTCAAAATTCGATTAGTTCGTATGAAGGCTTTAAAATGTTTATTTTTGAATAACTTATATTTTTCTATTTCGTAAAAATGCCTCCAAGCTGTTTCGTACCAAAATAAAAGCGGTTTTGACCTATTTCCGAGCGCAATGAAGACATGTCTTCAACGCTGCATTATTTTTTTTTATTGTCACATCGATTTTCTTTAAATTTAATGGTACTGTAGTAATTTTTGGTAGAATTATTTTAGACTTCCTTTATACTAAAATAATTATCAATAACATACTAATCGAAAAAAAAAAAAAAAAAAAAAAAACAAAAAATGTATGAAAAAAAAACTGAAAAAAAGCTTCAAGCTAAATCCTGGTAAACAGGTTGAAAAAGGCTAAATTTAGCGGGGAAAAAGCTAAATTGGCCACACCGGTTTGTTGAGTTTGTAAAAATCACCATTTTTTCGAAGATATTCGTATTCCGCCTGAAAGATGGGAAGAACCAGTGGCTAACGATAGACAATATATTGAAAAAACACAGAATGAACGGTCTTTTTTACTATAAGTGATTAATTTTTGGCAAAAAAGGGAAAAACGGTGAAAATTTATTTGTACTATTTCATAATTATTTGTAATAATTTTCGTACAATATTAATTTTTATCAACGCAATTTGAAGGGCCTGTTAGAAGAAGAGATTAGACTATATATTTTGAAAATAGGGTTTTCCATTACTATTGAGGATCTCATCTCATCCAGTCGCGATATATGATTACGATATTACGGCAATTTTAAGGTATTGAGCTATTAAGAGTAAACCTGCATAACAAAAGGAAATTATTAAAGTTAAATTTTTCATTATTACTTGCAATAGTTGTATTGAACACTCCGATAAAAACAATTCTTGACCAAATAATACATTAATGTCGTGACCATTGCTTGGAAAACTAAAAGGAAATAAACCGTCAACAAAACGTCCAAAAGGTCTCATGTCAAAGTAGTAATTTGAAAAGGAAATGTATCTCAAACAATTCGCAAGAAAAGTTGACGATTACTTAGTATGGATAATTTTATATTAGTAAAAACTATCTTGTTTTTTTTAATAAAAAAACCCGTAATGAAAAGTTACATTTCCAGAACCAATTAATAACAAAAATACAAGAAGTGCACGATGTATTACTATGTCTAATGAACAAAAGCGGATTTTATTTCATTTTTAGACCTTTAAAGTTTCCTCCCCGAGCGCAATGTACCTCTGGCAACTTTTTTTCCAAAACTGCAAACATGCCAAATAGTTACCTTCTGTTGTGTCCTTGAATTTGATCAACTCAAAACTATAACCCCGGAATGGTCTTCTGAGTTTAGGAACTATCTAGCCACTGGGTGCTATATCAGGCGAAATCTGTGGCAGTATTAGTTTTAGTGGACCTAAGAAAAAGGTGCGTTATCGTATCTGTCTCTTTTCACAGAAAGCTTCACGCAACAGCCACATAGCACTAAAATAATATTCCTTGTCGATAGTATGACAAGGTATCGATAGCATCGATGTTAATAGTGACTAACTAGTAACTAGTGACTTACACTGTAATCGAAGAAAACTGTCGGCATAACAATGGGTTTTGAACATTTTTGGTGCAATCTTATCGTGCTTGCTTTATTTTTGGCACGATATTCACACGGCTGATTGGTTGGTTCCGGTTCATAAACATAAATCTCATGTCCCGTAATAATGTTTATAATTAGCTGATGGCCAGAAATCATCTATTCATAGATATTAACACGACGATCTTTTCCGAAAAAATTGAGTGTCTTTGATTCTAATCGAGATACATCTGATGCATCTGAACCCCAAATATCGTTTAAAATAGAGTTGACTGATCCGTTTGAAATGCCAACGCCATCAAGAAAGCTGTTAATTGTTGATCGACGATTTCTGGATATTAAAACTCGGATTTGTTTACCTTGACTTTCATCGGTAGGGGTTAATGGACATCCAGGATATTCTTCGTCTTCAAACCATTTTCAATTTCTTTTACATTTTGACGAGATACATCTGATACATCTGAATACCAAATATCTCTTAAAATAGTGTTGACTGATCCCTTTAAAATGCCAACGTCATCAATAAAGTCCTTAATTGTTAATCGACGATTTTTGGGGAACAAAACTCAGACTTGTTTACCTTAACTTTTATCGGTAGAGGTTAATGGCCATACCGGATATTCTTCGTCTTCAAAGCATATTCAAATTTTTCTTACATTTTATGCTACTTTTAAACTTTTGTTTCTGACAAAGTCTGTTGATCAAATGTCCTCTGCAACATTATAAATGTTTAAGAAGCAGAAATTCCATTTCGGACACAAAACTTAATGTAGTTTTATTGTTCAAAAAATTTATGCATTGTAAAATTAATGACATTTATGATCTGGAATTCGATACAGAAGTGCATAATTACTGGCCTTTTCTAGAAAACCGGTTTTCGAATTGTTCGACAAATTACCTTTTTGGAAAATCGGTTTTTTGGTTATTCGACTAACGTAAACACTGATTATCTGGTTTTTCTATGAAGCAAGTTTAAATTACAAACAAACGTTCTGAGGCAAAAAATTAGGATAATTATTTTATTACATAGGGTGACGCATAAGCAACGTTAAGATTTGATCAGTGAATACATTTTTTGAGTAAATTTTTTTTTTCGTCTCTTTACAAAATTAACTAAATAATACTTGGGAAATTTATGATGGAAAGACTCAGCACAGAACAAAGAACCAAAGTTGTTCAATTTTTCTTTAAAAGTCAGCATCCATTTATTCAGGTCGTATCGAAATTTCTTTCATGTTCGAAATGGTCCTAGCGCTCCAACAATTTACATATATATAAAATCTTAATATAAAATCTTTTCACAGTAGATATGTTGATTTACCTTAACCCGTTTTTCCATCAAAGCTTTTAACTAAAAAATCACTGATATGGAGATCAATATCTTCAACGTTTCGAAATTTTTATAATACTAAATGTTTTAATAAATGTTTAGTAAAACTTACTCTTTTATTTAATGACTCATTACGTTAAAAAACTGTAACACAATATAAATTTAATACAGAAAGAAAAAAAATAATTTTACGGCTTTTTCGAACTCGAAATTTCGAGACCTTGGTCGGATAAAGTCATTTGTTAACACAAATTAATATTAAAATGTCATAGGAGTTAAGTATCCTCAATTTGATAACCTTTCAGTAGTTCCAGCTGCATATTTTCGGATATATTATATTATTATATTATATCATTTTACTCCCTCGAATCATTATTTTTCCAAAAGTATATATTTATATTATTGGAAGCAATCTGGAAGCATTTTTGCTGGAAATGGATAAACAGCACATGTCTCTGTCTTCTGACTATCTCTTTTTTTAGAGTACTTCCAATTTTTGTTTTTTTTTTTTTTTTTTTTTTTTTTGTGGTGTTGTGAATGTTGGCTTCACAGCTTTTTCTCTATTATTTCAGCATGATAAAAAAATCTCTCAGTAGGCACTGATATAGCAACGGTAGGTAAAATCCTTTTGGTGACTTTCTAAACGTACAATTATTTATTTTATATGATTTGCCAAAAATATTAATAAATAAATTAAAATTCAATTTTCCAGTTACAGTTTGACAACATGTGGGCAGAGAAAACAAAATAAATTTTACCATTTACGAGTACATTTTTTCAGATCTAATAAAATCTATCTGCCAAGTAACTTTGGAGTTTTGATATCTTCAATTGAAATAATGGAGGCAGACATCGCTTGATGTGGCAACACAATAGAACATTGAAAATGATCCACCTCTTTTAGTTCTTCACAAATTGATAGGTTTTCCGAAATTCTACCGCTCTTCAGCAAATTCTAATTATATCTTTTTTGTCCGTTGCAAAGCTCTATCAATGGTAATCAAATTAGAGAAACTCAATCGATTAATTGCGCACCTTTTAATACTTCCATACAAATGACCGATTTGACTCATTTATTCTTTAATGTATGTCTTTGTTTCAATTCCAATAAATTCTGACAGATTTGAATAAAATTAAAATTGCTACGTCCCTTTTGCCGAGATGCAAATCTTCCTCTGAAATTTCTAATTGAATATAGAAATTATGTCCATTGTTTTTCAATGCTTAACAGTCACCTTCTCCCACTTTCCTTATGAATTGATTGGTTTAGTAAAAATCAATGCTTCCTTCATGATTTTTAAGTGTAAGTTTTAAAAAGTTCGAATTTTTTTTATAATATTCTGCTTTAACCCTGTGAGTTAAAGTGAAAATGTATTTGGTACACAGTAATATTTAAAGATATTACAACTGATGTTAATATTTGGGAAACTGATATTGGTAGATAACATCAAGTATGTTACAACTATGAACACTTGTTGATATTATTTCCCTATGTTGGTACTCTGTTATATTTTGCAAAAGGCTACACTTTACACATCTAGCACCAAAAAAATAGCATTTAAATGTCGAAAACAAAAGTCGACTATTTTACGATACAAATGTGGATTTTGAATTTTCCTTTTTTTTCTTGCAAAAAGTTGATTTTCGTCGTAATTCGATCTGTAGAACCCCACACCATGACTGTTTACCAGTTCAGCGTATGAACAACGTTAAATACAATATAAGCAAAATATCACTCATTCGCTCATGTAGTGTAAAATCGTTCTCAACTATTGGATATTGTTGTCCTTAAATCAAACAACAACTTACAGCTTTCGCGCAGATTATACTTTTTTCTTCACTTTGCCCACCCCACTTGATGATAGTCAAAGCAAACAACAATATTTAGCCTGGGAAAATATCACGTTTCACCATTACTCTTTGCACTTGAAGTAAAGCGATGTTGGAATATTAGAAAATACTCAACAATGCGAAACGGCGAAGAAAAGATGAAACTAGTGAAATTTTTTTATAGCAGCTATCGAATGTATATGCAGTGGGGGGAAGAGGTAGATGGTATTCTCGAGCAACATTCATGCAACCTGCAACATATCGACTCGGGGGAGTTTTGTTTCCATTGTAATATCCATCATGCTAAAAGGAGTTTCTCAACCTCTATACTCGTGTATGCTCACTACATTACACAGTATTCAAATATTGAATATTTTAATAAAAATATTCAAAACATTCAAAGCATTAAAAATATTCAAAATATTCAAAACATTCAAAGTATTCAAAATATTCAATATATTCAATAAATTAAAAATATTCAAAATATTCAAAACATTCAAAATATTTAAAATATTGAAAAAATGCAAAATATTTCGAATATTCAAAACATTCAAAGCATTAAAAAAATATTCAAATATTCAAAACAAAACATTCAAAACATTTAAAATATTCAAAATATGAAAAGTATTTCAAATATCCAAAACATTCAAATCATTAAAAATATTCAAAATATCCAAAATATTCAATATATTTCAAATATCCAAGACATTCAAAGCATTAAAAATATTCAAAATATTAAAAATATTCAAAATGCTCAAAATTGTCGGAATATTCAAAATACTCAAAATATTCAAAATACTCGGAATATTCAAAATACTGGAAGTATTCAAAATATTCATAATATTTAATATGTAAAAAATATCAAATTTCGCAAAGGGATTTAAAATAGCTACATTAAAAAATATCTTGTATTGCAACTAAGCTCTCGCTGTCTTTTTTTTTTTTTAATGCAACTTTACTATAAAAACATGTTTACAAATGATTCATTGAACATATTGCCTATCGCTAGCTACTACTTTTTCCTATCTTTCTGGCAAAGCTTGAATTCCGTCACGGTAAAACTTTACATCTTTTGAGGTTATCCACGAATCTAACCATTCCTTGATGTCTTCATATGAGTGGAACTGCTGGTCAGCCAGACCGTGTACTATCGAACGTAACAAGTGATAATCAGATGGCGCAATATGTGGAGAATATGGTGGATGAGGTAAAACTTCCCATTTTAGTGTTTCCAGGTAGGTTCTAACGGGCTTGCCGCGTGAGGCCGAGCGTTGCCATGCTGAAGAATCACTTTTTCGTGACTGTCCACATATTGAGGGCATTTCTCGCTCAGAAATCGGCTCAATCGCATTAATTGAAGTCAATATCGATCTCCAGTGACGGTTTCGCTTGGTTTCAACAGCTCATAATAAATAACAGCGACCTGGTCTAACCAAAAACAGAGCATAACCTTCGCAGCGTGAATATTTAGCCGAGTCAGCCCTCATGACTTTCTTTTCTTTGGATTGTTCGAATCAATTCATTTCTCAACACCCGTTACAGTACGATAAAGAAACCCTTCCTTTTTTTTTGTCCCTCAGGAGGAACAGGGTTCTTGGCTTCAATTCATAAGGAACTCAAGTTCCTTGCTTTTGAATCATTCCCAACACATGCAATCGCTTGGAAATGGCTTGGCGGGTAACTCCTAATACTGAACCAAGCTCTACCAGCGTTTGACACGGATCCCCATTAAGCAATGCCGTCAATTCAGTGTCTCCTTCACACGAACAGTCGCCAATTTCAAAATCAGCGTCTTTAAAGTGACGCAACCAATCGCGACACTTTGTTTCACTTAAAGCAGCATCTCCGTAAATGTTTTAAAGCTTTCAATGAGCTTCAGCTGCCGTTTTCTTTGATTGAAAGAAGAAATTCGATACTATTCGCATATGACGATTATTTGGCACAAAATCATACATATTAGTACAACCAAAAGAATGTGACGCCATAAGAAAATCACTATTATGTCGAGGCGGTATGTTTAGCATATGCTTAAGCTTGGCTCGTGACGTTTATGTTATGGCAGAATCGAGTTGCACCTACAGCTGGCACCATCTATTGGCAAACAGCGGTAACTTAGTTGCGCACCTTATGTATATATATGTATATGCTACTGTACTTACATACATGACAATGTTTGCTACCATGCTTATACATAATAAGTATAGACGATACATTAATTTTAGTATTCACTTTTATAATTTATGATAAAAGCTAAAGTGCCATAAAATCTTAGTTTTTTGCCATCACTTTTTTCTTTTTGGTTGCTGTTCTTCGATCCTTTGATGGTAACACCGCGATGAAGCAATAACGAAACATTTTAATTAAAAATAATCTCTTTATTGTGTCTCATACGGCGCTTTGTGTTGGTTTTGTTGTCATTGTTAATGCTCCCATCATTCATGCGTGCAAAAACACACACACATATATGCGCATTAAGCTGGCTCGCGTTTTTAGTCTCCATTTAAAAGTAAAATTCAGATTGTTTCATGATAATTTACAAGCCATTGGTAAGTGGAACCCCTTCGAATGCGCCATTAAAAATCTTGTTTTTTAGACGTAACCTTCAACAATTCTTAAATTCATTTCACATATCTTTTTTTATCAGTATTTAATTAAATTTTTTTTCAGTTTTCAGAAATAAAATAATACGAGTATAATAAACTGTTATAATTTGATTATGGTGCGTAAATAGGCAATCATTAGCCAGACACCATTTTGAAGATTTGGACATCTGCTTTTCAATGCAAAATGATTTCAGACACTTTTTACTCTCACTACTCACTTCTTTCCTTCACACAGTTTGTCCACAAAATACCGGTTTTTGTGGCCACCCTTAATACAATTCTTCTAAAAAGGTCTTAAAGTAAAAGTCACAATAGTGTCTGAAATAAAAAGCAGCAGTCAAAATATTCAAAGGACGTCTTGGGTGGAATGATTGGAAAAAGCAATGTTGGGCTTTAATCAATGCTAGAGTAAATTTAAACATTAAAAATTATTATATATCTGTGGTTGGTTCAATCAAGGAAAAACGATTTAAGTGAAATTAGGGAAAAGTCGTATTTACTCGTGATTATTATTATACCTAATTTTATACATTTTTACAACCAATTCAATTCCAAAATTCAATGCAGTTCACAAGTTATAGCAATATATCAAAATATAATTTTTTTAAATATTACGTGGTATCTTTAAATACTGATTATAAATAAAACACTGTTTTTCATTATTATACTGTTAACGTTTTTGGGACACTTGCTGTCGTCTAAGCGCGGTTTAAAAATTTCGTATATTTTGAAAGTTATAACAAATTCCATAATAGCAATTTTTTGACAAAAAAAAAAAAACAAACACATTTATTTTAAGATATTTCGAAGAATTATATACTAAAATATTGGACAAAAAAAAAAACAACTAAACAGTTACAACCATAAATATGATATTTAGATTTCTTTTCGAAGGCGTTTAGCTCACGAGTGACAATAATGAGAGATTAAATATTTTGTAAATGGTCATAAAATTATCCAAAATCTCTTTTTTTTTTGACCACGAATGTTTATTTTCGCAACACACCTTAATATTTATATACATGTTTTCGAGACAGGTAGTTAAATACGTTCATGTGCGTGTATACGAAAATTCGTACTCAAAGTGATGGTAACTTTTCCGAATTAAACTCTTTATGATCCTTTGCTGGTAATATGTGCAGACAGTTTGAAGACATGAAAATTACAATGACTTAAGAATATACCGGTGAGACAAGTTATAACATTTCGTCATTTAACAATGAAAGTTTTCAACATACCATTATATATATATATATACCATTGATATTCTAAATGCTGCGTATATTTTGAAAATTTAGAAAATTTTGCTTATTATCAATATGTATATAAATATTTTGAATATTATACTCGTTTTGGAATTCATTGTCGATCTTTAATGTAATGTTATGTTGATCATGTTTCTATAGGGTAGCGCATAAGTAATGTTAAGATTTGATCAGTGAATACATTTTTTGTTCAAGTCTTTTTTTTCGTCTCTTTACAGAGTTAACTAAATAATACTTGGGAAATTTATGATGGAAAGCACAGAACAAAGAACCAATGTTGTTCAATTTTACTTTGAAAGTCAGCATTCGATTATTCAGATCATATCGAAATTCAGATCATATTCATGTTCGAAATGCCCCTAGCGCTCCAAAAATTTACAGATTGGTTCATCGTTTTGGGCAACAAGGAGCTGTCTGTGATCTTCCGCGTGCAGTTCGAAATGAAGTGACCATTTCTCGAGTGCAAGCAAGTATTGAGAAAAACTCCGAAACTTCCACCAGGCGACGTTGTCAGCAGTTGGAGATGTTTAGGCGGTTTTTGGAAAAAATTTTACATATGTTACATCATTTCCCATATAAGATGCAATTAGTTCACGAGTTAAAACCAAATGATGCACAAGAATGCATTCAATATAGTCGCCGTTAACGTTACTTTTGCGCCACCCTTTATAAGCAATTATTTATTATTGCTAGTAGACAATATTATTCAAAAGCTGATAAAATTGATTATACTGACAGCTGGTGGATGTATAGCTATTTCGGTATTTACCAAAATACCATCATCAGGGATGTTTGTGCTTTCTCGAACATCATCAAAAAACAATTGAGAAATTTTGCCCGCTTATACGAAAATGTTCTCAACAGCAGAAGTTTTTTGAATAATATTGTCTATTAAATGTTAAATGTTTTGAATATTTTGAGTATTTTGCATATTTGAACATTTTGAATATGTTGAAAATATTTTGAATATTTTGAATATTTTAAATATTTTGAATATTTTAAATATTTGAATATTTTAATATGTTGAAAATATTTTGAATATTTTAAATATTTTGAATATTTTGAATATGTTGAAAATATTTCAAATATTTTAAATATTTTGCATATTTTAATTATTTTGAGTATTTTGAATATGTTGAAAATATTTTGAATATTTTAAATATTTTGAATATCTTAAATATTTTGAATATTTTAAAAATTTTAAATATTTTACATATTTTGTATATTTTAAATGTTTTGCGTACTTTGAATATTTTAAATATTATTGCTGTAGCAGTTGATTTGACGCTCGGACCGACGATTTGGTCCTTTGGGATTACGTAAAATAATGACAAGGTTTTTAGGTCTTTTATGCTAAAGTCAAATTCCTTGTTAATTTCCAACTTCCCTTTCCTTCCTCCAATTCTTGGATTATTTCCTTGCCAAAGCTCGTAAGTAATTATATCTTCAACGGAGCCTTTTTCGGTACGAGAAACCTTTACCCCAACTTTCTCCATTTTGCTGACGATGTAAATGGTGCACGAAATCTCTGTTTGACAGTATGCTCAATCAGTATCTTAAGCATCTCAAAGTTCAAAAGTTATCGGTTCAAAAAGTTATGGAATGCATTAAATTTTCCTTTTCTTTACTTCCATTTTGAGATACTTCAACCCACAACTGGCTTCACCTTTTTCAAAACGAAATATCATCTTTACATTGCCACACAGAATGACCGGATGCGATTAATATAACTTAAAGAAGACATTTAACGGAAAATCCCTATAGGTCACAAAAGAAGTCATAAACAAACGTCATAAACAAACAGATGTTCATCTTCAAAAAAAAATTTCTTGAAATAAGATTTCTGAACATACTCGCATGGGCACTGGGAAAAGCTCAGCGAGATAATCTCTTATTGTTTTGTTGTTGAAAACTATTCCTTTGTTACAGAATACCTCATCTCTCAAAACTTTTGAAAAATTCCGATTATTAATTCGCATGTATGCATACATCTCATTATTAATTTCAACTCCTGAATTGTTAGGCCCATTGGTGGTTAGACTCCGGCTCTTTGTCATAATTGGAGATGACGATTTGACGATTTCCCATATCCTTTCACATGATGGCAAAAATCATGGCTGCTTGCACTTTTCGTACCTCATCACCAAAGCCTTCCCAATCATTCTTGATACCTCTAACATTTGGAAATTTTCTTCAAACCATGCATATCTATGTTGTCATATGTTCAAAAGTGTTATTTTCGCTGTTTGACATTAAATTGGAAGTTTCGTAATTACCGGTAAACACTTGGAAGGCTTTGCAATTAAGAAGCAAATCCGACAATGCATTCTTATTTCTTGACTTTGGTCATTACATTATGGTTACAACGAATATATTTTCTGACGAAAAATTTTTAATATGGTAGTTACAGGTTAAAAAGAGTTGTTTTGGGGACAGTGAATAAGGTTAACTGAAAAATTGGAACTAATTGAGTACCTGCCATGTCCAGCAATTTCATATGAAAAATGCATAAGACATTGCTATTATTTTAAATTAATCTAATTGTTTATAAAGTGGCAATTTAGAGCTATACGAGCATATTCAAACATGACAAAAAGAACTACAAAAGATGTGAAAATTGGAAATATAATAATGATTACATCCATATGAAAAAAATTTTTGTCAATCGTTCTTTAACTATTGTTTACGTAGGCTATTGCGTTGTGAACTTTGAATTGATGAAAAAAAATGTTGTTAAGAAAAATATAAGTTGTTAAAAGAAAGCAAAAAAGATCAACGTAATCAATTTTGCACATGAAGTTCAAACTGAATTATTTTAATATTTATAAAGTACTAGCCGACCCGGCAAACGTTGCTTTGCCTTCAAATTTTAGCAGGAGCAGAAATAATTGCTTTTTAATTTGTGGTTTGTATAGGAGGTGCCACTCCCCATTGTCCAATCCCGCCCATATTTGCAGCAGCACTTAAGATATGTACACCAAACCGATGAAACAAATTTTGTTCAAATACCGTGAACAGGAGCAGAAATATTGGATATTTAATTTATGGTTTGTATGGGAGGTACCACACCCCATTGTCCAATCCCGCCCATATTTGCAGTAGCACTTAAGATATGAACACCAAACCTACTCACCAAATTTTGTTCAAATACCGTAATTGATTTTTAATTTTTTGTTTGTATGGGAGGTACCACGCCCCTTTGTCCAATTGGACCGAATTGTAAATCTAAACCATCCCGGCCACCACCCAGACGTTCTGGAGTTTTAAGCATCGGAACAAACCACGATTCATTTTTATATATATAGAATTTTCGCCCACAGCGGCACCTGTTGAAAATTCTTAGAACATTATTTGTCGTAAACCATCGCGAGCCAATTACGAAAAAACCCACAGAAGGAAGTTTCTAATTTGGTCCAGCCGTTCTGGAGTTTTAAGCATCGGAACAAACCACGATTCATTTTTATATATATAGAAGATGAACATAAGTAAATATAACCATTTTTCTATAGCTCCTCATAAAGTTGAAAAATGCTACCCAAAGTATAGTTCGCACTGAAATCTTTTTTTAAATTAAAAATATTACTTTCATCGCTTATTCCTTTTTATTTATTTGCAAGACATTCTGTTTTAAACTTAATGTATAGTACATTAGTTGCAAAGCAAAGTACCACTTTAAAATGCTGATTAAATATGAGTGCGTCACTTTAGACAAGAATAAAATATGCTTTTTATCACCCAAAATATCTACTTTATGAAAGCAAAAAAACAGCAACAAAAAAGGACTACCTTTCAAAAAGATTAACATTTTCGTTTTTACATCATTTTCAAAACTTAACAATGTAAGTAGTTGCAATATTACTAACACGATGTCTTCTTAACAAAAAATAATTTTTGAAAAATTTTATAAATTTTTTCGATACAAATTCCATCGGTGATAAACGGTTTTGTACAGAAAGCTTTTTTGCTTGTCTTATTTAGAACAACATATTTTCATTGGTATTTCTCATCAGTGCCACATTTGAAAAAAAAACACTATCTGAGCATTAATTTTCGAATGAAGAAACGGATTCAAAGACCATCGCTACAGTAACACTCATCAAAATAAGAAGAAGACGCACTATAAAAATTGTTTCTATCCTATAAAAAGTCTATGTTTATTTCGTTGATGATTGCGCAATCTTTAAGCACTTTGCTCCAAAAATTTCGGATTCTACTAATAGTAGTGCGTAATGCATTGCTTAACTCTTTCCAAAATGCTTTCAATTTTGAAGTATATATTGACACATATTAACTAGAATTTATATTGAATTGGAATAAATCTATGCGTGCAACGACTTCTTGATCCAACACTATTTCTTAAAAATAATCACTTTTAGGGAAAAATTATGTGGTTGATGTGAATTAAAACTTCATCTGCGCCGAAAGTGGCTAAAGTGTAGTTGATGTAAATTGCCTGATGTTTACTAACATACTCGTACACAAAATATACAATTTAACTCCAAGCGTAGTTGAAGAAACTGACGATCTATTGACAATTGATATAATAGATCTCTTTAGTAGTGGCTAACAACCAATCTCTTTCTGTTTTGAATACGAGTATACATTAATGTCATATATTAGAACAGTTAAAAAAAATACAGAATAATTGCCTAAAATGAATACAATATTATTTACATCTTCAATAACTGTGCATATTTTGGAAAACAGTGATTTTCTATACCTGAAAATAACATAACATAATTTAGGAAAATGTTTTATACGCCCGGAACAATGTGTTAGCTTTTAAAGGATAAGAAAATCTCCCAAAAATATTTACTAAACGACACTCTTTTCATATAAAAAAGTGTCATGAAAGACACTTTTCGTATAGAAAAGTGTCATAAAGGATTTTTTTCGTATAGAAAAGTGTCATGAAATACTCTTTTCGTAAAGAAAAGCGTCATGAAAGACTTTTTTCGTATAGAAACGCATCATGAACGACTCTTTTCATATAGAAAAGCGTCATGAAAGATTCTTTTCGTATAGAAAAGTGTCATGAAAGACTCTTTTCGTATAGAAAAGTGTCATGAAAGACTCTTTTCGTATAGAAAAGTGCCATGAAAGACTCTTTTCGTATAGAAAAGTGTCATGAAAGACTCTTTTTGTATAGGAAAATGTCATGAAAGACTCTCTTCGCATAGAAATAGAAAGACTTTTTCGTATGGAAAAGTATCATGACAGACTCTTTTCGTATAGAAAGATAGAAAGTGTCTTGTATGACAAAAAATTTCAAAATGTTTGCAGAAAGACATTAGAAGACTCATATCACAAAGAAACGCAACTTTCATGTGTCTCTGAAAGTTTTTTTCATACAGAAATATCTCTTGGAAGATAGCTTTCACTTATGTTGATGCCTTAGATCAATTTTTTAAATAGAAGCTGTCTTGTAAAATACTATTACTGAAAAAAAATAATTCATTTTCTAAACAAACGGGGCTACATGGCACTTTTCTGAAGTGTTCCTCAAGACTCTTCTTCATATGATAAGCGTTTTCCAAAACACTTCTTCATAGGAAAAGTTTTATCCAAACCACTTAATTTTGGTTAAACTCCCTCAGGATTTCCCTTGATACTCCATTTCCTCGATGGGTTGAAAAAACTTGCCTACAACCGTTGGTTTACGTTTCTTTTTATGTTTATTTTTATCATGACAACTGATCTGAACAATGCTGGAAAGCACTCAATAAACTAATTGTCAGCATAGTTGTTTTAAGATGATGGAATTCAATACATAGTTCTATTTATGCATTATAGTCTATTTTCTGTTTAGTTTAAACTTTTCCATTAGCTTCAACAACTTTCTAACAATTGAAAACGTGAGAATGAAAAGTGGATATGAACCAAAAAGGTAATTTTACAGGAGAACAAAAAAAAACAGTTTATATCTAATTGAGTTAGATTTTTTGCTAACAATGATTTTAGAACGTTTATACACATATATGTATGATAACGAACCAGTATATATTGATTTTAAAAAAGTAATTATGGTTTTTTATGGTTTTTTTTAAGATTCGGATATGTCCTGTTTTCATACTCATTCTTAGATTTTTTTAATAGCAGCTGGATACAAAGGGTATATTAAGAAGAAGTATACATTAAAACGTTTTATTTTGAGACTTTTACATTTTTTTGACATTTTCTGAAATTTTTTGACAATTTGACAATATTTTATTGTATTTTATAACGTTTAACTTTATTCTGAATCAGATTCGTCGTCTTCAGTCACGCTTTCTTCTGGAGCTTCACCTTCTGGAATAACATCACTGTGTGCCTTTGTCAAATCATGGTACCAAGTTAAGAATTCTTCAGGGATATACACTTCCAACTCTTTCATATTTTTTAGCTTTAATGGATTGATTGGTATTGGTATATCATAAAGCTTTTTCTCATTCCACAAAATCCCTTGGTTGAAACCGCTTTTAAATGGTCCAAAAGCAATAATACGAATCGGAGATGTACAATTTTCATACCTAACGATGCGTTAAGTAACAAGGAATAGTAAACTTCATAAAACTCATTTTAGCCCAAAATGGTTCATATCCACTTTTCATTCTCGTGTCTTCAATTACATTTATGATTTCTTCATAGAAATCGAAAATATCGTGAATCTTCTTTTTGCTCATCGGACTGTCTATCTCTTTTTGCAAAGTCTTCTGGTTACCAGGAGAAATATTCTTGGAAATAATTTACTAATTTCCCAGAGATACTTTGCTGTAAATGTAGTTGTTGATGTTAAACAAAAATATTTGTATGTTCCATATATATATGTACAAGTAAAAAAAATTAAAACTACAGTTGAACTTCTTTAACTCGAATCACCATTATCCTAAAATAAAATCCGACTTATGGAGAATTCGAGGAGATTTCGAGTTATGGAATTGCATACATATACTGTACATTTGTTAATTTTTAGTCTTAAGAAAACACACGCCCTGCATTAAAATTCATTCAGTTTTATTTTAGACATACATACATACACAGATATATTTATTTAAAATATGTTGTTATTTTTTGCTGAATGGGTTCTTTTTTGTCGTGAGTACATATGTAGTAACTCTATTTTATTTAGCGCTTTATAGTGCTCATCGTTTGTATTTTCATTTGTTTGTAAATACAAGTATAAATTGTTTAAGGAATCCTCCACAGTTTTTTTGGATGGTTTTCTAATAACTTCTTCCACTGAACCCTCCTCATCACTATCTGATAAGCTTTCAGTATGAGTTATTAAATGGTTAGAGCACTGTTGGACTATGTATATCGTCATCTGTAGGATAACTTGATATAACAACATCATCATCAACTTCAATGTAATCGAGAAGAGGTATGTCATCCTCTTCGAGAAAAATTCGACATACAGAAGCTTGTGCCATCATTTTTATTTAAGTTATGCAGAAATTCAAGTTATGGAAGTTCGAGTTATGGAAGCAAAACTAAAGGGAATTCACCACATAAGCGCTCTTGACACTAGATTTGCTTCGACTTAAAGAAGATTTTAACTTATAGAAGTTCGAGTTATAGAAGTTCAACTGTATATGTAGCATGCACTTAGTATACTCTTAAAACATAATTTATAATAATTTATTGTAGATTTATTTTAATATTTATGAATACGCTTCTGATAATACAACGAGTCATAGTTAACTTCAACATTTTTAATACTTATTTTGATATAGTGCATCTTTTGTATATTTTAAATATGTTGAATATTTTGAAAATGTTTGTTATTTTGAGTATTCTTCGAGTCCAGGCAAGGGTCTGTCGACCTGTAGATTTTATTTGCTATTACCTTTTATACTTTGTCACCTCTGTATTCACCTTATATTGAATTTTATTCATTAAATATCCAATTGCACAAAAGGCGAACATTTTCCTTTCTCAATCATTCTTCATGGATGTTGCCCCATGTGAATGTGGAATTGCGTGTGCAAGCAATATCCCTTGAGCGTTTAACTGTTTACATGTATGCGTTTTCATGTAGTTCACATGTAGCGTAGTTGTATACACTGAAAAATTGTATACGAGTATATTATTGACCTTTAAATAATTATCTTTGTTTTGAGTTAGAAACGAAGATAACAACAAAAGTCAAAATAGCACTCAATATCATTTCATGTTTTGTTTAAATACATATTTTTTATTTCCTAAAAATTATAAATAAACAAAGAATATAAATACAATGTAACAATGTAAAATAAATAAAATTAATCACTGTTCTAGCTGCTCACAATTACATCATAAGTTGCTGTCAAGCTCTTTATTGTTGGAATTGTAAGGAAACTTTGTTATTGTTTTAAAATTTTCATGAAAACAAACAACGAATAATTTTAAATGTAGAGAACTTTTTGGAGATACTCGTATGTAATAAAAAACTAGCCATTCTATCAAAATCATTTCTCTTTTTTTTTTGTACCAAAAGGGTTGCGAAATATTAGTGGAAATCCCGAAAACCGCGATCAATGTCTTTAAAGTAATTTTAATAGTCTAAGCAGGATTAAACTATAAGAGAAATCGTAATGGAAGGCACAATTATTTTCCAATGGGGAAGAGACTTGGAAGACAATTTTCACACAAGGAAGTGTCTTGGAAAGCAGTTTTCATATGAAAAAGTGTCTTCGAAGACGGAGATTGTCTTGAAAAGCAGTTTTTACACTGTTCTTATGTTTTTTCGTCTTGGAAGGCATTTTCGATATGAAGAAATATCCTGGAGTGAAAGTGTGTTGGAAGACACTTTCATACGAGAAAATGTATTGGAAGACATTTTTCATATATGAAAGCCCTTTCTATTAGTCTATTCATATGAAAAAATACATTTGCACAGTAATAATGTCTTTCATGACACTTTTCTGTCTTCCATGAAACTTTTCTATGTTGAAAGTGACTTTCATGGCACTTTTCTACATTAAAAGTACCTTTCTTGACACTTTTCTATGTGAAAGGTGTCTGCAATGACGCTTTTTGTCTGACTTATGTGTTCCATGACAGTTTTCTATATGAAGTGTTTTCCATGACATCTTTCTATGAAAACTATCTTCTGACACCTTTATGTAAATGGTGTCTTCCATGATCGTTTTTTTTTTATATGAAAGGTGTCTTCCATGATCCCACTCTATATGAAAAATATATCCCATGACACTTTTCTGTATAAAAAAGTTTTCTATGACATCTAGATTTAAGAGTGTTATAGATACTCAGGAATTTGTTGCTGTGTAATACGCATTTTTGGCCTTAAAGGCTTAGTGTTACTGTTTTTTTTAGGAAAAATAAATAAAATGTTCTATATTAGAAGTGTCTCAGATGACACTTTTCTGTATGAAAATGTACTTCCATGATACTTTTTTGAGTGAAAACGGTCTTTTGTGACTTCTTTCTATATGAAAATGTTTTGGAAAATTTTTAGCATTTAGAAAAAGCACCTGTTGGGCATATTTCATATAAATGTCTCTTCGAAGATACTACTTATCATTTGGCAACGTTGTCCAAGACAATTCTCCGTGCAAAAAATACTTTCTGAAAGTTTCCTTTACAAAACATTTTCTCCGAGACACCTTTCTTTTCTATGCGAAAGCTAACTTCTGATGGACTTTTCTATGTAATAAAATTTCTCAAAAGATATAACATATAAAGACAGTCGTCCAAACAACTTGGTAAGACGAAAATTGCTATGTAGCAGAGTATCTCTGAAGAAACTTTTGCTATAAAAAAGTGTATAATTGGTAACTATATTTTCAGTCACCGCTATGCAAAGTATATTGTATGACCGTGTTTAATGTTAATGTAAAGATGAAAGTAATGTTGTAAATTTTTTAATAAATTTTGATCTTTTGATCTTTTCTTTGAGAGTGATATCAAACATCAATAGATATTCAAGACAGAAAGGAACTGTCTATATATTACTATTAAAGGCTATTATGCACATTTATGATACTATCGAAATTTATGGCAACATTTCATTTCATTTCTTCACGAAAATTTCAATTGGTAATTTCTTTATGATGATGTGTGAGTCCAGGAAAATTGATGTTATAGTATAGGTAAATCTTACTTATGGGCACCTTTATTGTTTTCAAAGCAAGAGGCTTTCGGATGTTAGAATGTAAGGATTCATAGCTTCCCACACAAATCTCAAATTTCAACAAAGAGCAGACGAAATTTTCGTTTTAAACTGCGCACTAGGCTTAAATGTGTGTTTTACACTAATTCTCACTGGATCATCAAATTCTATCACGCCCATAGTAAATTTGTGCATCAACCACGCGTTAGTCAGAGTTATATCATCCCATGATATAGTTGGAATTTTTGTTCATCTCACCTCCGTAATTCTTTTCGGTGTACACATAAAAAATAATTGTATTATCACAATTGTCACATTGTTGTGGTTGAAACATAACTTTGTTGCAGTGTCGACTTTCATTATATACAACAACAGGAGTACTACAGCACTCAGCATTCATTTGATTGCCTGCATACATACACACTTTTGTACTACATGCCGTAGGACAACAATTGTGGTATCAACAGCGAATATGATGGCAGAAATATATGTTTACAAATGATAAAAATGTAAAGATAATGATTAAAAAAGCTGAAGCAGGTAGCTCAGCAGAAGCTAAACAAATTCCTTTACTTCCTCCATATATCTATCGTTTTTTACTACGTCAATCATCACATTTGGAATCACGAACGTCTGTAGTAAAAACTAGAGGCCAAAGAGGATGATGAAAAGCATAGGGTATCAGATGAATATTGCTACATTCAGAAACTCAAATATAAGTTATTTTCCCTTTTTCGTTTCGCTTATTTAACAATCCTGTAATTTAAAGCCTCTTGGTCAATATTAAGTGAATTTCAAAATACATAAAATAAATAATACTTCAATTAAAAAAAAATATCATTATGGTGTGACTAATTGAAGAACGAGCTCAGAAGGCCAAACCTTCCTACCAGAGAAGGCGAATTTGTAAATCCTCGCTTTGATTTTGAAAAAATTAGCCTGTGCCAGGTTTAAAAAAGCTGCACAATAATTTACGACAGTTAGCGTATCCCTCATTCTTCCACGTAAGGTTTTTGTCTCAAATATTATAAATCAAAATTTGTATGTGAACTTTTGTATGTAGAAAACACACAAAAAATTAAACAATATCAGTATCAAAACGTTTAGTTTGCGATTATCCCACTTTTTGTTTAACAACGATTAACAGTTATCGATGTTTTGTAAATTTTCTATCTCAGTTAACGGTTTTGATTGCGATGGTAAAATTCAAACTTTTTTTATCGATTACCTGCTAAGTTTTTCTATGAAATTCTGTCTAAATAATTTACTATCTGCTTCTTGCTAAGATTTTTTAAGAAACGAATAACTATTTGTTTTCGTCCAATTTTGAGCACAGAAATTATCATTTTCATATAAACACGTACATGTATATGTGCATCATAATGGTGAATGCTATATTTGTTTATATCCCGTTTACGGTAAAAAAATTATTTACTCTTATAAATATTCTTCAATTAAAATGATTGGATGTTAGACCGAAAGTTGTATTTACTAAGAAACCATTCAATGTTCCTACTAATTCTTTAAGAATAAAACTTAAGATTGATTCAATTTATGTTTATACAAGGGAGGTTCTATCCTTCGACATCCGATAGCGAATACAAAAGTTGCATAAAAAGAGCGATGGATCGCCTTCTACATGAGATCGTAAGATGATGCCATGCGTCAAAAAAAACACGGATTATACACGCAAATATTCATAAGGTGCCAGTGTTAACTGACAACGGGCAAATTAGTTTAAGAGCACATAATAGCATCCCACCATCCTTAAGTACCCATCAGTAACATGTGTTTCAAGTAGAAGATATTCGGTGACATTCTACGATCAATGATTCAATGTGGGTTTAAACATTGATAAAAGTTGCGCGTAAATATTAAAAATACTACATATTAATGAAATAGGGAGAGTTTGAGTAGAAAATAACCTGTTTCTCTGAAACCTAAGAACATATTAATTCAAATGCAATTCAATTTTTGTTATTGAGAGACCATAACCACAGACGCAATCAAAAATTACTTAAATTAAAATTAGAGACCACAACATCTTTGAATTTTCCAGAGACTTAGCGTTGCTATTTTGTGGACAAATTTGTAGAAAAATAAGTATAAAGCAATTCATTCATTATCAACCTTCCAACAAAATTATATCTACATTGCTGTGATTTAAAAAATATAGCTATTTGTTTCTCCCAGCATGTTTTATAACTAAGCTATTTCAATTTCAACTCATTTATTAATCAATCAACGCCCATATTTCACTTACACTTTTTCGGTGATGGGAAAAGATAGAAGTAGGCAGCTCGTAAACCAGCCTTAACCAGCGGCACAGCCTGTTTCCACAAAACGAATCACTCAATTCATTTGAAAAGCAAACGAGCAAGTATTTGTGTTCATCTTAGTAATTCGAAGTAATTCTTGGTGTTACCATAAAACTGCTATTTCTATGTAAACCAATATGAGGAAATGTTGACAAATGTTGAATCGCAACATTATTTTTGAAAACTTTCATAATTTGCGAAAATTTGTATGCGTTTTATAAAAACTCTGTTAACAATGCTTTTGTTCGTCTGTCGTTGTGAACGTTTTATTGAAACAGACTATTAATTCGAATAAATGTTCATTCCGAGGAGCATCTACTTTGTTGAGTAGGGTCACCATACTTTTAGTCGGATCAGTATAAAGAAATGTTGAAAAAAATTGAAAAATATGTAATAGCGACATTGTTTTCTGAAAACTGTGATTGTTGACAAAAACTTCCATGTTTCTTGAAAACCCTACTCGAAATGCTTTCTTTCATAAACGGTACGTTAGTTCACCGTTTTGAACGTTTGATGGAAACAAGTTGTTGGTCTTTATCTTAAACCTAACTATTGAACAAACGTTTGTTAGAAGTAACATACAAAAATTCCAACTTTTTGCATGCATTTAAGAAAAATTATTAGAACTTAGGGTTCTTTTACTTGCATTGGTTGCTTTCGTTATCATGTATTATAC
The DNA here is from genome assembly GCA_019455685.1 of Philornis downsi. NCBI lineage: Eukaryota > Metazoa > Arthropoda > Insecta > Diptera > Muscidae > Philornis > Philornis downsi. The sequence goes on from JAHXMU010000018.1 coordinate 470,010, forward strand.
AAGCGTTGCAAAATATAAAATAATGGAAACTTTTTCAGCCAAAAAGTCATATTCCAAGACATTTTACTTACATATCATATTCGAGGAAATTTCCAACAGTTTAACAACTAAACAAACTATTATCTTGTTCAGAATACTAATACATTTTATTATGAAACTTAATTCTGTAATTTACGAAAAAAAATGTTGTCTATTTTACTCTTGGAATCCAAAAACTTTGAGATTTCCCGCTTCACGACGACGATCATTGCTATCCTTATCATCACAAGCATAGGCCAGCAAATACTGTTTGGGATGCCAAGCCACGGTAAAAGTAGCTGCATCTACAGACACATCTGCGACTTTCTCTCCAGTCTCCGTATGAGCTATATCAATGAGCAAGTCTTCGGAAGCCGAAGCTATAAGTTTACCATCATGACTAAAAGAAATCGTCCTAACAGGCCAGTCCAAACGTGACAAGACTCGTAAACATGCCAATTCATTGGCATCCCACAGAGACACCAAAGCATCGGCAGAACCAGTAGCAAAATATTTGCCAGTAGGATCGAATTCAATGCAAATACAGGTGGCGGGATGAGCTTTCAAGACGTGTTGCAATTCCAAGCTCGGATAACTTAGTATGTGAACGCAACCCATACCATTGGTAAGGAAAAACAAATCACTACTATTATTCCAAGCGATTTCATTGACCTGCGATGTAAAAAATGCAGCGTCTTAAATGGAGAATCTTCAAAAACAAATACCTCAAAATTAAACTGCTCCTCAGCTCTGATCTTGTTGGTCCTGGTGTCAATGAACGTGACCAGATCTTCTTTATTACCCACGGCTATCGTCTTACCATCTGGCGACCAGGTTATGTTAATATTCTCTCCCTTGGTACTGGTGACAGACGAGCATTTACCAGCTCTAATATCCCATATACGCACTGTCTTATCCCCACTAGCTGTACTCAAAAGATCGGCATTTGTAGCATGCCAACACAGCTGGTCCACAGAGCCTGTATGACCACGGTATGTGTTCTCCTTGCTCTGAGAATGCAATTGTTTTGTTTCGAAATCTTTTTTCTATACCACATCTACTTACCACTCTTTCTCTTTCCAGCGTATAAACAGCAACTGTTTTATCAAACGAGCCCGAAGCCAAACGCCTACCATCACAACTCCACCCGACCGAGTGTACCTGGACGAAAATAAGTAAGATTATGTGTTCTAGTGCGTCCACCCTTCATCTACACAAACCTTAGATGTATGAGCTTTCTGTTCTCGTATTTTGCTGTGTGATTTAAAATAGGTTTTTAACTCTTCCAAAGATGCATTTGTACGTCCCATTATTTCTGTTTCACTTATTTTAACTTTTGTCAAAAAATTTTAAGTAAACAAAAAGAAATAAGCCGCTATGCTGTACGGCCGTAATGTTTACAAGCAGCTGTTTATCATTGTTTGTAGAGTTGCACATTTCAAATCAAATTATAAATGCAACATTGTCAACTAGGTTAAATCTTGTTCACACTATTTGCGGTATCAATCAAAACCAATATGGTGATTACTTAAAACAACTTGAAATCAAATTCTCGCACTCGTCATTTTTGCGGATAATAATTAATAATGATTAATAATTTTTTCTATGAGAAGATTTTTCCAAGATAATCCTATAAATATTTATATATACATTCTAAGATACCTTGAAGAAAATGGTTTCTTAACAACCCATCTTGAAAAACACTTCATAAAAATGTGTGTTTCGGTTTTTTACGAAATTTGATATTTAATATAAGCTTTTTTAGTGCTTTTCAAGAGGGCTTCGTATCTTATTCAATCTTAAAGAAAACTTGTATATGGAAAATCTCCCCCAAGTACACCCAATGGATTTATAACTATATTGTGAACGCTTTTAATTTAAGTAGTTGTGCTTTTGATCCATAATATGTATTCTAGGTAGTAATTTGAGATCAGAGTAAGATTCAAGGCAGACCACAGAAAATCCAGAAGGGCGACATAATATTTGTTAACGAGACGAGATGGTCAACGTATTTAAAATTTCAGTTTATAAAAACTCACTGACGATTTGGACCAGAGTCGCCCCTGCTGGGTTATAACAATGTGAATGTGATGAAATCATATCAAAAAAGCGGCATTAAAGAGTTTCTCCATTTAGTTTCAAAAACAAATCAAATGTGCCTGAGCATCATAAGCGGCGTATAAACTTATATTACGCATCACCTTAACGAAACTTAAAAAAGCGCAAAACTTTAATTCAATTTCGACCGAAATTCTATTTGTTACGCCTGAATAATTTATGAATGAAATAATAAAAAAATATATACATACCACACAAATTTATGAAACGGACAAAACATGTTTTTTTGGATAGCTTTCTCACATAAAAGTTATCAAACCACGTGATTTGTGGAAACCGGTACGAAAACTGATTTATCGACTAATGGAAACGTGTCCTTTTATAAATTCCATTTGTGCTAGTGGAAAACATGCCGAATAGTGTAAAGTTCTATCGAAAGTTTTGAGAGGAAATATGGTTTCCATTAGGTCAAGTTTGTATTGTTTACAATATCAAAAATATAATATATATAACGATATATATATTAACAAAAAAAAAATAATAAACTGAAGTCAGGTTAAAGAGTGGCTTTTCTTCCAACAGTTCAGCTTTTTAACGACTTCCGGACTATTTTTTTTTTACTTCTTTTATGCAGTTTTTTTACTTCTTTATGGTGATAAAGCCTATTGGCCTATTTGTGGCCAATGTGTTTAAATTTTCATACTAAACATTTAATTAATTTTGCAAATTGGTTTGAATCTGTCAAACCAATACGTTGGCGAGTCATCCCTTTAATTTTCTTACACTACTGTACGAATAAGTACATAACAAACACAAAGATAAACAATAGCCAGTGTTTGTGCCTCGAAAAGTAGAAGTGCAAATATAAACTGTTAATGCAGGTAATTGAAATTATTCGAAGTATTATAAACATAATTCGAAAACTAGTTGTTTGTTTGGTGCTCTAATTTTGAATTCATGAAATCGGAATCAATCATTTTGTGACTTTGCCAAACTAAAAAAATTTTAACGAACCGTATTGAAATAAATGAGATATATCCCGAAACACACAAAATATATGTATGCCTGAAAAGCGTAGTTTTCATTGGGAATTATCGTATACATAAACAAAGCACTTTTAATTTTTTCTTTGTCTATAATTCTATTCTTACTACATTTTGAACAACATTCAAAAATAACGGCCTTTCTAGTGGAGCTTCAAACATCAACAGCCAACTTCACGACAATTGAATAAAACATTCCATGATAACAAATGTTTTGACAGTCCTAAAATTTGACATTGCAAAAAGAAAAAAATATACTTGTGCCAGTGAGCGAGTTTTCAGCAATTCGTTTTTTGAGTTCTATCTAAGAAATTAGACGAAAGCCAATATAAAAGGTAATTTTTTGCAATTGAGTGGACAAATCACTTACAACTAAAATCAAACGGCATAGAAATCATATGAGTAGCTAAAAGTGCCATTGGACAGAAAGCCGCAAATGCATTAAAACCATTACATAACCTTTAACGCTTTTAAGGTTACCAAATATTAAGAAAATTCCTCAATTTTGTGTTAAATCACAAATCCTGCTCGTCTTAGCAATCGTTTGTCACTCCTCCCTTGTCTTGCAGATGTTGTCCCAATCAATCTTGAATGGTGTACGCGTATTGCGTGTGGAAGCCCGTCGCAGCATTGGTATCATTGCCCCTGCCATGAACAAAGCTTCCGATCCAATCCAACAATTGTTCTTGGATAAAGTGCGTGAATATAAACAAAAGAGCTCGTAAGTTAATAAAAATTCACCATGAACGAATGTAACACAAGCACTGATCATATTTCTTTCATTCATTGTAGTGGTGGCAAAATGCTTGATGCCTCGCCTGAAATTGAACGTGAGATGAAAAATGAATTGGACCGGGTAGCCAAACAGTACGGCAGTGACGGCAAAACCGATATGACTAAATTCCCCGAGTTCAAATTCCCTGATGTTAAGATCGACGTCGCTTCTGCTTAGAATGTAAAACATTTTCTCTAAGAAAAATCTTCAATCCACAAAACGATTTCCAACTGTGTTGTTCAATTTTAAGCTGCTTCGTGTCGGTATTGTTTTGCGAACGTGGTAAATTTTCGAGTCTTGCATTTCGCAATCCGGTATGAAGCGGATTATCATTTGTTTTTCAGTTTAAAAAGAAAATAAAATGAAAAATACAAGAAAAACATTTGAAAGATAACGGCTTTAAAAACATTTATTTACATCTTAAATACATACAAATCAATTCATGAAAAAAAAACAACCAGTCTTCACCGAGTTGTAACGATTTGCTGTACCGTTTCTTCCAATAATTCCATTTTGTGGTATTCTGCCACTTTACGGAATGTTTTCAAGAGCTGATCAATTTCTTTGCCCGATATCAATGGCGCAAAATCTCCAGCACAGGTACAAAATGTGGCGAGATTCTCCCGTTTAATTTCGTTACATCTTGTACAGCGTAAATCTTGGAGTACATAAGACATTAGCTTCCTCTGCACGACATCAATGATGCGCATTTCAATTTCTTCATTATCATAGGCTACAAAACACTGAGCACAAAGCCAAACAGGACTGGAATAATAAAACAAAGGCAAATATAGTGTAAGTATTTCGACATTAAGAGTCTTATTCTTAAATATTTAATGAAGGATTGTATTTTAAATTCCCAAAGCAAAAACGTTCTTCAAGCATTTAAGCAATTATCATGATTAAGATCTTAAAAGTTTAAACTATAATTGAACATTTCACAAACGTGGTTTGAAAAATTTATAGTTTTAGTACCAGCGATACTTTCTAAATAATTTCGTTCTATTTACTGAATTATTTGTACCTCCTCTGCATGTGATGATCTTATATGACATAACTTTTTTTATCTATTTGTAATTTTATACATATGATTATAAATTTATTATTATTTATATATGTATATGATATGTATGTAAATAATTGTACGTTATTAATAATACATATATATATATATATACACA
>JAHXMU010000018.1:475184-512895 GCA_019455685.1 Philornis downsi
AATTCCCAAAGCAAAAACGTTCTTCAAGCATTTAAGCAATTATTATGATTAAGATCTTAAAATTTTAAACTATAATTGAACATTTTAAAAACGTGGTTTGACAAATTTATAGTTTTAGTACCAGCGATACTTTCTAAATAATTTCGTTCTATTTAGTGAATTATTTGTACCTCCTCTGCATGTGATGATCTTATATGACATAACTTTTTTTATCTATTTGTGATTTTATACATATGATTATAAATTTATTATTATTTATATATATGACATGTATGTAAATACTCGTATGTTATTAATTATACATACGTCTACATGTTGTTTATTTGTAAACAAATCCGTGCTCAGAAGAAAAAAACGACTTGAGAGGAATTAGGACAACGTTGGGTTTATTCGCGATTATTGTTGTCCTTAAATGAGTACATATTTTCGCTCAATATGAGTTTCAACATTCAGAAGTTATTTTAATTTTTTTAGGTGGGACCAAATTAATGTTATTTTTCTTATATATGTTTGCAACATCTATCAATCTCTCTAGCACGAGAGGATTAATGATACTATCGATTATATAATTTGTTAACATTGCGTCATTGGAGTAAAATTTTACAATAATGGCCTAGGATAAAATAGGTGTAGGCGAGGGAAGTCAGATCAACATGTTTCAAGCATTAATCTAATAAGATTAGACGGAACAACTTGCGTTTAGAGCTCGGTCGGTAAAAAAAAACAATAAAAAGAATAATAATAATAAAAAGAAGAGAAGGAATTCTCATTAAGTTGAGAGTTTCAGATACATAAGACTTGATAAATCCATAATCATTATAAGAAGTCTGATGATAAGGACCCGTAGTTGGAACCGAAGTAGCTATATAGACAAACTGGCATTATAAGAATATCATATTAATTTATTAATACAGGTTATTTTACAAAGCATCTTATATCTGCTGAAGATGCTTAAACAAATTCAAAGTCTAAAATATGAGATATTGTACATCGACGTAAGTGATTTTGTAAAATGCATATAAAAAAACTACAAATTTATTTCTTTTCAAAAGCTTTAGCTTTTAATTTTTCCATAAATTTCATTTTAACAAAAGAAATTGTTCTTAATGTTTGTCCCGCCATTTTCTTCCAATAGAAATTCTATTACCTTAGAGAGAACAAGCATTACATTTATTAACCTTATATCTTCAAAAGCGCTGGGGCAGTTTTCTCTTTAATTGGAGTTATTCTAGGAAAAGTGGACTTCCCCGTGTTTTATATTAACAACGTGAGAAAATAATGATAAAGAAACGGAAAGGCAATCTTTTAAATCTTAAAGGATAACCATCATTATAAGCACCATTCAAGATGACAAAGTAAAACACAGTAAACGCTACAAATTCAAAAAAAAAAAAAAAAAAAATCAAAGCAATGAAAAGAGAATAATCGATCACTACAGAAAATTAACAAGACCTTACTGTGATCACCAACTATGCCATGAGTTCAGCTCGCACAAAAATAGTTCAAGCTAGTAATGTCATAAACATAGCGAGTGGCGTGCAAATCATGCTACAAACACAAAACGTAATAATAACAATAATAGAAGACGTATTCATTTTAATAGCATTTGGTTCCAGCAAGATGAAGCAACTGCACACATAGCCTGGCCAGTTGTGGCGGAGCTCCAACTAAAATTCCCATATAAATTAATATCCAGATTTTTATGGAGTTATGTCAAACGAAAAGTGTACAAAACGAAGCCAAGAAATTTCACCAAAATGAGCAGTCCATCAAAACAATAATTGAGGCGATGCCACTTTCAACTCTACAGGAAGCAATGAATAATTTTCTGGTCAGGTGCTGCATATGCGTGAATGAGCATGCAGGTTATACACGGTCTATCATCTTCAAAACCAATTAGTTATATAAAATAAAATTAAATTTTCCATACAATTACAGAAAAAAATAAATGAAATACATTGATTAAAAAACGTTATTTGAATTTCTTATTGCAGCACAATTGGTGCGCCACTCTGATTTTAGCTTCTAAGCGAAATAAATCAGACCATTTCTATACGAACGGCAACTTGAATAATATGTCGGACGAAAACGTAAATATTTTCATTTAAAATTAGATTCCTCTGTCTTTGTTTTCGACTGGCAAATGGTAGCTTTCGAGATATAGAAACCAAATTTAGTTCGAATTCGATTGGCTTTGACTCGGTTATGCTTTCGTTCGAAATACATTAACTAGCCATAAGTGATCATTGTTCCATCTCTAACTTCGTTCAAGGCAATTATTTAAGCTCCTGTTCCAACTCATATAAAAAGTTGCTTGGCCCAAAAGTATCAACCTTTAGCTCCTCCAAACTGCTACAATTTTGTTTTAAAATTATTTTATAAATACGAGCTATAATACGGTTGTGAGCGACAAAATTCCCAAAGTGTTAATTAAAATAAAATTTATAAAACAAAACTGCACAGAATATACATAAAACTTCAATTTAGTAATGTTGAATTCTCGACTAATAACAAGTTGTTACGCATTTCCTCTAATAGACAATAAGTAAGTACAAATTAAGTTAAAAAGTATTCTGATTCTTTTACCTATCGAAACTAAGAATCGAGCGACACTTCTATTTTAAAAATAGAAATTACAAGTCTATTCTTATTATTTGCGCGCTGTTAAAAGTGGGAATCAAAAGCAATTCTACAAGGTGGCGCAATAGAACATGCATATTGCATCATCTTTTTTGCTTGCGCGCATTTTACGAGAACTCTCGTTCATATATTGCTACTAGGCGACTATATTGTGCTGAATGTGGACTACGGCGAATTAGTGAAGCTTCGAGTGCTAATTTAATTAAAATATGGGTAAAGCGTTTTGAATAGACCGGTTCAACATTTAAACCACAAACAAATGGTCGCCCAAGAACATCTAGGACCGAAGACAATGTTGAGAGAGTTATGGAGTCAGTTCGAGGAAATCCACAAATGTCGACTCGCAAGAGATCGTCTGTCTTACAATTATCGCGACGAAGTTTGCAACGAATTTTAACATTGGATCTTAAACTGCATCCATATAAGCTGCAATTAACATAAGAATTGAAAGAGTCTGACCTCATAGCAAGGCTTGCATTTGCTAATGAAATGCTTAATCGATTTTCCAATTTTAACAATATCCTTTTCTCTGACAAGGCTCATTCCCTTATGAATGGGTTCGTAAACCGTCAAAATTGTCGTTACTGGAACAGTGAAAATCCCTAAATCAAACACCAGAAACCATTGCATAGTCCTAAAGTGGCAGTATGGGCAGCAATCTCTGGCAGAGGAATAATTGGTCCTTTTTTCTTCGAAAATGCGCGGGGCCAAAATGTTACGGTGTTGATATGGAACGCTATGTTGAGATGTTGGACGTATTTTTGGCTAAAGAAATTGAAAGTTCAAGAATAGTGAATTCCAGAACTTGGTTCCAACAAGATGGAGCTACCTGTCACACATCAAATGACTCCATGGCGGTGGTGAAGCAGATGTTCCCTGGCAGACTGATTTCAAAAAGAGGTGATATCCCATGGCCCCCACGTAGTCCAGACTTGACGCCTCTTGACTTTTTTTGTGGGGATACCTCAAACACAAAGTCCACAGTAACAATTCAAGAAACATCGTTCAGCTCAAGGAGAATATCCGTGGTGAAATGGCAGCCACTACACCAGTATTACTGAAGAAAGATTTCAATAATTGTATTGTAATTTAATCAAATCGGCCTTCGGGCTTAAAATTACAATCCTGAATAAATAAATTAAATTAAATTAAATTTTCGTTTGCGGTTAGAGGAGTGCCGTCGTAGAGAGGGTTACCATTTAGATGATGTTATTTTTAAAATATAAACTCCATTTATTACTCTACAATGCCTTAGATTTATGTATTTTAACCATACCTTTTGTATTTGTTTTTTAATCTATTTTTTAAATATGGACGTTCTATTGCGCCACCCGGTATAAGGTTGCCGTAAGGAAAACATTGTAGTCAAATCAAACGAAAATTATAGTCTTTTTAAATACATAATATTGTTCGGAATCTTGAGCTTGACTTTGCAAAGAAAAACATTGATTTCGGTATTTTTTATTATAATTTTAGTATTAAATTATTAACTTATATTATTATTATTTGTATTATTATTGTCTATATTGTTATTATTTATATTATTATTATGAGCCTTGCAGAGGCGCATTGCGGCAATAACGACAAGAAATCGGAACCTCTGAACCTTGAGAATTTAAAAATTGGCTTATGAGATACCGTGAAAGGAATATATACAAATGGGCTATTTCATCCAATCTATAATTCATTCGTTCTTTCCAAAACATAAACATAAATGCACCACCACAAATATTATATGCATGGAATTATAAGCCAGTAGAAGCAGCGTATATTAGTAAACTGAAAGACGTTACAAATACCTCATTCGATCGAAATTTTAACAGCCAGGTTGCAGGAGAACCGAGCAAAAGGGAAATAGCTATCAACATGGAAACTACCATAAACATTTATTGTTTGCCACACACTGAGTAGAAAAGCTGGTAGAAGAAACTAGCCATATAACCACCGATCCTTGACGTAAACCTTAATATCTATACAGGGACAAAAATAAGAGAACCAAATAGCGCTGTTTCTCAACATCATCCTCGATTTTCTTATAAATGTGACGTAATAAAAACCTTGTGCGAAAATAAATGCAATCCAAATATTTTCAGGCCGAAGATTGCTAGTTATCCTTGATTTGTTTGCCGATGTTATGTATTAATTGGATAAAGAATTACACGAAAGTAAAAGTTTTCTGTATTAACAAAATTTTGCGTTGAAGAAGTTTCGATAACGCTAAGTTAGCCACAAAATACTCTGCATATCATTACCGTGTTTATCACGCCAGCTTAACAGAATTGGAAAATTACTAGAGATGTGCGATGAATTGGTTAATCAACCAACCCGATTAGGCAAAATCCATATTGATCAATTTGGATTGATGATAATTTTGACCACTTAAAACTCACGATTATATGATTAATCGAATAATTGGTTAAACAGAATTTAAATACGTACATTTCAAAACATTTCAATACACATTTTGTTATCGTTTAAAATATACATTACTTACATATTTCTTTCATATTACCGTCTAGCCCAAACTACTTAAATTTTGGATAAATTATTCAAACTTAATTATCAACATAGATCTGAATAATCAATATTTTTTTTATTTATCTATTAACTGATTAATTCTGTTTATGCATCTTAAATTCTGATTAACCGATTAACAGATTAATCCAAAAAAATTGCAAAATTCCTACAGCAAAATATTTAAGACACATTTTATACGATTTGATTGATTTATATAAAGCAAGCATGAAAATGAAAAAAATGAGAATCCTTCTTTAAGAAGCAGGATCGAAAAACAGGTAAACTATAAGTCGCAAGATAAAGAAAAAAGGAATTATTGTCTGCTAGAAAAATAGGGACAAGCTAACCCCAATCACACCACAATAAAATTAATAATACAAAGATACCGAATTCGATTCTGTTAGCCGCGATAAATTTTACATGCAAAATATTAAACAATGAATATAAATGATTCTGAATTGAAACGATTACTTACATTCCATCCTTCATGGCGCGATGTTTGTCTTTGCACAAATCCAAATCACGACAGTGGTTGCAAGCTTTACAAATGACCTCGGATATAGTGTAGCTATCACAGGGATCTTTCCACTCAGCCAGATCTGAAAATTCCCCAACTCCCACTAAACGCAGCATATTGCGACGCAGATCGTTTACATCCTCCATTAGACCTTTATCCACACTTAGCACTTTGATGAGAGTGCGTATTAGATCTAAACCAGGGCTCCACTTGCCTTTGCCATAATTTTTATGTAATTTAATAACAAAATCAAAAGCTGCATGCGATATATCTTTGATGGCTTGTTTGGTAGTTTTACGTTCAGCAAGGGATTGCATGAACAATGTGATAATAGCTTCAAATTTCTCACGGCATTCATTTTCATCCGGCAAATGTTCACTTATCGTCCAATTAAGCTCTAGAGATAATTGTTCTTCCTCGTCGTCGTCGGTTCTTGGTACTTCTTCTACATCGTTATCCTCGTCTTCATCGTTCTCATTATCAGAATCTTGAGAATCCACATTTCTATGTCGTTTTTGCGATTGTGCTGCTAAGGCTGCAGCTGTAACATCTCCCAAGGCTGTTTCGTCCAATCCCTTGGGCAAACGTCCACGGATACCAGAATAGTTGGCATGATCCAGCCACAGCATAAATTCCCAACACTGCTCGAATGAAAGTTGTATAGAATGGAACATTTCCTTATTTCTCAACGATTGAACAACGTAGTCGACATAGCCCAGTGCATCTGCTACAGATTTCTTGCCCGATGATAAAATAATGCGATTAAAATCCGCATAAATAATGGTGGCTCCCAAGCGTTTGAACTCGGCGACTATGCGCAAAAACATTTTGCGCATTAAATTGTTCAAAGATCTCCGCAAAGCAGGATCATACAACAAAGCGTTACTTGATCTCACCCATCTGTAGAAGTGGACAATTTGGAAATCGGAGAAAATATTTCGGTTGATCGAAACTTCCCTCAGCCAACCGTTAACCATGGAACGCATGACTCTGAAGGCAGCGGAACAAAGTGCAGTTTCATCATAACTCGGTAGAGTGGCTGCTGGTACCGTGCCAATCATTTCTTCCAGAGATGCTTGAGGTATAACGTCAAAAGTAATGGCGGAAGAGGCACCTTCCATTTCTTGAATTTTTGTGGATTGTAAAAGTGCAGAAACGGCTAGACTATCTAAAGCCAATTCGACGCATACGTCTGGATAAAATCCGGCTTGGTTTTGTACTACAGTAACACTGTCTTCAAATTCTGCCAGCAATCTGCTATCATCTGCTTCCCGACCGCCTAAATCGGGTCTGGTTGTAGCGGACCACCACAGTACAAAGTTATGCTTTTGCAGCAAACGAGCAAAGAACAAATCTGCACCAAACAACACTGTATCCGGAGGCATATTGCCTATGGGAACGTGGAAATATCTGCATTGATCTAACATTAATTCCACCACGTTATTCAGATTTAAAAAATGTCTCACCAAAGCTCGAGAACCCTGTCTTTGCCAATCTAATCCTGACAACAGTGAAGCATCGTCGGATATATGAATTTGGGCTTGAGGAAAGTCCAATAGGGAGGGCATGTTCGCACTCAATTTACGGGCGTCCAACGCTGTCTGCATGCATATTAGGGATGGGCCTCGTTTCTCCTCTCTGTAAGAAGTCAATGCTCTTTGTACATGGCGATATACTTGCTTAACGTCAACTTCAATGAATATCTCGAATTGGAAATCTTCAACTGGGACTTTCTCAATATCTTCGGGATTTTGAAGGTTTTTGATGAGCGCCAATCTTTCCGCCGTATACAAATTTTTCATATTGGGCATTTGGTTAGTACGTACAGTATCCAGGGCTATAACTATGGCTTTTTTGCTGGCCATAAAAAATAGAGCCCATAATTCTTTCTTCGCTGTCGGTATATTGTGTTGATATAGAAAAATCTTTCTAAGTTTAGTACTGGAACTGTGAAGATACTTAATGTGTGCGTGGGGCTTCTGCTCCAGCTGCTCTATCGAAAAACTTTCTAGGTCTTTGGTGGCTAATGCTGCCAACCTTTTTGCTTCATCACGTTGTACGGCGCATAGGCAGCCCATGTCCATAAGTGCTCTAAATTCTAAAGACATTTGGGTTTCATAAATACCCTCAATATCAGGTGTGGCGAGATCAGCTAACATTCCCAGACAGTTGTCCTTGAACACTTGTTCGGGCACACTGTACCTGTACAAGTTGTAAACAGGTCGTGAACGAGGTAGCACTCTGTTGACCTTTTTCCACATTTGGCCCTCTTCTGGAGGTGCTAAACTCCTTTGATTGACATAAAATATCCGCGGTACATTCAACTTTATTCTATGCAATTCATCACCAATCATTGCCCACACAGTGAAGTGACCTAAGTCGTCGACAGCAACCACTTGTAATATTTGCCATACTTGATCCAGCAAAGTTCTCTGAGCTCTTCTTAGAAAACCACCCAAAGTTGCGGTGGAGGTGGCACCCTTCGAAGCATTTTGGTGGTCGGTCGCGCTATTTGGTTCATCGTTGCGCTGACGCTTGTTTTGTTGTTTATAACGCTGCCGCCTCTCCAATTGCCACTGCCATTTGCGCTTTTGAAACATAACCCACTCCACAATTTCCTTTCGAGAATTTCCAATCGCTGGAGGATCACCTAAAGCTTGGCGCCAAGATGATGGCTGTGGCTGGGCATTGGCCGCCTCCTCTTCATCAGAGTTTTGCCTACGCCTTTTTGTGACTCTTGGCGTATTTTCCAAATTCTCCTCGCATCCAGCTAAATCCTCTATATCGGCTATGTCCACATTTTTGGCGTCGCTATCATTGCTAGAGGCAGTCAAAGCTGGTTTAGGTTTGGGTCTAGATGTAAACATTTCATTTATACGACGCTGCTTGAATACATCATTTTTTTCGGATATTTTTTTGTGTAACCAATCTGGATGTTGTACACGGGGGACAGGATTAGAGAGGCCCTGCAAGGCAGCAGGAATAGTAATAATTTTCTGAATAGCACCTCCCAATCGTTCTATGTAATAATTCCAATCCAAGACATCTCTGATATCGGAATCGCCCATGGTGTTATCTTTTAACCACCTACGCAAATGATATCTCCTAACACTGGGTTCTGACTGAAAAATGGCCAAGGGTATGGCTCTCTCTGTGACGGGAGCTCCTTCTGGTTTTTTGGATATTATATATTTACAAGCCAAACCGGCATCTTTAACCATCTGTTCACCCAAAAACTCTGCAAGACGTTTAGCCGTTGATATTGATGTACTTTTCTGTTCACCGTACTCCTCCAGTTTCTTCGACATGGATTTATTTTCAGAAATCAATTCGAACAACTCCGAGTCAGGTAAATTGGAGCCTCTGCTGTATAAAACGTCTAGCCAATAGTCAGCCACTTTAGCTACGGATGCGTAACATTCTTCCAAAGTGCTACCAGCCAAAAATGCCTCAAACACAGAACTTTGGAAGTTCTTTATCAACTGAAGTTCACCACGGCGTTTAACCTCGAAACCTTTCAATTCAGCCAGTGAACCGTCGAAATTGAATACCGCATATCTCTTTTTCAGTTTTTTGCCTTCCTCCTTAGCAGCAGGCAAAACCATAGCCAAATATGGACCATCAACTTCAAAGAATATAGAATTTTCTTCTCTTACAGTATAATCTGGGGGTTCTGAGCAGCCTTCCACTTTCTTTTTGACCAGTTCATGGTACTGATCGTTGGTAAAGTGATCCTTGACCATGGTATTTAACACAGCATTAGGATATGAAATGTTTATTTTCTTTTTCTTTTCATGTGTTGTTAACACCGTGAATTCCTGGGGAAAAGAAGCGGGTAATATACACCAAATACCATCAGTATCCAATTCTAAAGGTCGACCAACTCTCTCTATAATCTCCCTAGCCTTGGTTATGATATTTGAGCCAGTCAAACATACAATTCCAGCCATAGGCATAGAGTGCCAACGGGCACCACGACGCATCACATAACCATAGAAAGAATTCAATATACATTTATGGGCCAACTGCAGAGAGTCATATAAAACTTCGCGACCTTTTGCTGCTTTGATTTCCGAAGCGTCTCCAGACGCTATAGCGGCACTTACTGCCGCCTTGGCGACCTTGGTCAATCCCTTGTATTCGTAACGCCGATCACGAAAAGCTCTCACGGTGTCAACATAGAAACTGTTTTCCTTTTGACATATAGTCGATGTTCTAGTCTCCAATTTAGTGATTTTCGTTTTCTTATATGCTTTGCGGCAATAGTCGGTTAAACGCTTTTTCTCATAGGCCGCCTGATCTTCTTTGGATAATTCGTGAAATGCTCGATTAGGGCCACCCGGAAATAAGGGAGGAAATTTCTCAGTCTCCAATTGCTGTTGAATTCTTTGAAATTCATTACGACTGGCCGGCAACATTTCACCGCGCCATAACCAATCCATAACACGTTTGCAACGAGCTCCAGGTCTGTTGAAATCACAAGCTGCACAATCCGTGTCACTAACCATGGCAGAGGGTTGTAAACGATTGGTTAATATAATGTTGGGATACATAGCACCCACATCCAAGTGATAAATGACCGGTTGTTCCAAACGGTTGGGAATATCGTGAAGACCTTTTAAACTTTGGCAAATTTCTTTGTGAACCTCTTCCAGATTAGTCACTTTCTCCAAGGGAATTCCTTCTTCAACCTCGATGGCATGTTTTAACACCCAATCAACATTTTCCATTAACTTTTGCACCATATTAGGATCCAAGCGAAAACGGCAGGGGATATCTGCACGGAATACTCCAGATTCTAAGGCTTCGACATGACCACCTACGTATGTTTCCGAATCCAGGACATGACCCTCATTTGACAGCTTATTTAGTTCACTTTGCTGTTTATTGGGATAGACAATGTTGGCGTGATAGGCCTGAACCATAAGCAAAGTTTCACACAGCGTGCCAGAACCTTTACGCAGGATTTCATCTGGTTCCATGGGAATGATTGTGTTTAAGGCAAATATAAATGGGTGCACGTACTTCATGTAAAGATAATATGTTGCCACAGCATCTGATACAGAATAATTTGCTAATACTTGAGGTTGTTCTACAGCCATTTTGCACATATCTTCGGGGTCTAATTCTACAGGATCGTAACGCAACTTAGCTTTGGCAACAGCTTTTAGACCTTGTGAACCAACGGGAAGATAGGAATCACGTTTTACCTACGAAGTAAAAAGTTAATTTAAAAAAAGCTGGGGAAAAGTAATTGTTGGTTTTTATGTTTATGGTACAATTGAAGATGTACTGTTGAATTCTATAGTTAGAAAATACGTTTTATATATACTTGCGTTGATGAAATTTAAAAAAAAAATATTGTGAAAGAAATACCGATTATCTTATATTTCAAAATTATATTCCGATTAACTTCTAACTTTTGAATTAGTCTTTTTTTCCATACTTTTTTTTGTCTTCAACGATCATAATGTTATATTATATTATTATATGTCATATTATATTTTTATAAATTTTATATTTAATTTTTATTATGATGAATTGTTGCATATTGTAATTTACTTATAATTGGCCGGAAGGCTTTAAATTACAAGCCAGAAATAAATAAATAAAATAAATGCAAAACAATGTGTATTAATTTAAAAAAAAAAGTCAATCGTAGAATGTTATTATTCAAGTAGTATTTGTGAAGGGTCTGTTATGGTTCGTAATGCAAGATTATAGAATAATTTTCAGCATAGTTAAAAAAAATCTCACAGTCTTCCCCAA
Source organism: Philornis downsi (assembly GCA_019455685.1). Classification (NCBI taxonomy): domain Eukaryota; kingdom Metazoa; phylum Arthropoda; class Insecta; order Diptera; family Muscidae; genus Philornis; species Philornis downsi. Next base: position 486,628 of record JAHXMU010000018.1, read on the forward strand.
CCAAAATGTTGCTACTTTACAAAATCTGATATATTACTACTTTAATGATTTACAATAATTTTCTGTATATTTCATTTCATTTATTGTCAGTCTTGTAATTTAAAGCCTTTTGGCCAATATTAAGCAAATTACAAAATGCATAAAAAAATACTACTGAAATTGAAAAACCAAAACAAAATATAATTTATAACATCAAATTAGCTAGTAACTATTTACTTATGACGTTCAAATTAAAGTGCACTAAAAATAGGCGAAATGGAGGGAAATGAAAATGATGAGAAAAAATTAAATATTGTATATCTTTATATATATAATTCTACTGTACGGGCGTTGTCACTGAACTCCTCCTAAACGGCTGGACCGCTTTGCATAAATTTTTGTATATGCGTCTGGGTGGTGCCCGGGATGGTTTAGATTTACAATTCGGTCCAATTGGACAAAGGGGCGTGGTACCTCCCATACAAGCAAAAAATAAAAATCAATTATTTCTGCTCCTGCTTACGGTATTTGAACAAAATTTGGTGCGTAGGTTTGGTGTGCATATCTTAAGTGCTACTGCAAATATGGGCGGGATTGGACAATGGGGCGTGGTACCTCCCATACAAACCATAAATTAAATATTCAATATTTCTGCTAATGTTTACGGTATTTGAACAAAATTTGGTACATCGGTTTGGTGTACATATCTTAAGTGCTGCTGCAAATATGGGCGGGATTGGACAATGGGGAGTGGTACCTCCTACACAAACCACAAATTAAAAAGCAATTATTTCTGCTCCTGCTAATGAAACATTTCCAATAAAAATAAAATTTGAAGGCAAAGCAACTTTCGCCGGGTCGGCTAGTATAGTATATATAGGTCAGTCCAAATCAAGTTACCAATTTTACAGTTCCAAACTGTTAAGTAAATCACAATATGCATAAATTGAAATAAATGCTACTCCAAAGTAAATGTAAAAATGTATATAAAATGAAAATTGATCACATAAAACTATATATTTAATATCAACCAATAAATAAATCAATAATTAACAAATGTCCTCCAAAATGCAAGCATTAAGAAGATGTAAAAGAATATTCCCCTATGCCAACTGCATATGACAGATAAGTCTATTACAAAATATTGCGTATGATACATTTAACTTTCCAAGCTCATTTGGCAATGTGTTATAGCTACGAGCTATTCTTACATTAAAAGATCGTGCTGTAAGGTGGGAAAGTTTGGGGATAAACAATTGCTTTCTACGAACGGAATGACAAACTTTAAGTTTCATATAGGAAACGCGAACATTGGTTAGAATATGTTTTGTAAAAACATAACAACAATCGTACATGAAATGAACATCCCAGAAATTTAATCACAAAAGGTGTTATATGTACACGTCTCTTGAAGAAAAAGATGTAGCAAACAGCTCTGTTCAAAGATAATTGAAAGAGTTTCATATATTTTTGACTAGTAGCAGAGTATTAGCAGTACATAATACTTGGCATAACTAGGGCATGAACCAGTTGCTTTTTCACATACAGCGGAACCGACAAATTAGTTGTGTATAACTGCCTCAATGCATAGTTAACACTTAAAATAACGTGATTAATGTGCTTCTCAAAACGCAGCTTATCATCTAATAAAGCTCCCAAACATTTCATGTCATGCACAAACTGTAAAGTAAAACCATTATAAACTACTCGCGAATATATTCATATATTGTTTTTGTACTATTACTGAGTGTTTTGGGGCAAATGTATGCTAGGGCCTTTTAGGAATTTTTACTCTGTTTATGCCGATATAACACAAAAATTATAAGCTTAAAGATAAATGAATAAATGAATGAGGTTATAATTAATCGTGTTCTTAAAACCGTTTTTTTTAGAGAAAATCCGTTTCCTAATTAACTAAATACATTATGCTCAATCGTGATCAATGATCAGCGGAACATGAAAACAAATAAAATGAATAAATACAATAAATATAAAGCAAATAAATGAAAATAATGTAAATTGCACCTTACCCAGCACAAACAATCCATATGAATCGATGGTCTGCACAAATAGTTACCATCCCTTGACTTTGAAAATCCAATTTCCTGTTTCATATCCAAGTCATAAACGGCTGCTCTAGTCTCAACAAAAGGCCAATCGAAAAAGTCACCGTTGTAAGTGACCACAATGTGCGGGCGCACTTCCATAATGTGATCAAAGAATTTTTGTATTAAATGCATTTCATTCTCCTCGTTATAAACAATAAAATTTCCCTCAAATTCTGGCTTTGGAGTATATTCAAAATCATCTACGTCTGACGAAATTATCTCACGATTTGTGATCAAATATCCCTGACCGTCAATCATATAGGATATCATCATTATCTGATCCGTCTGAGCGTCTGGAAATTTTAACGGTAATTTTGTAGTTTCTATATCAAAAGCTAAAACCACAGGTTCAGGACGTTCTAAAATATCAGGCCTCGATAAAATTATGGGCAGTTCAAATCCACCACTGCGACAGCGTATATTATACCATTGGCCGCAAAAGATTTGCAGGTCAATGGATACTCTAACATGATATGGTACATCATGTTCTCGGACCTCAATAATGCAATCCAAATAGTCGAGCTGCTTTTTAGCACTATCAGTATCATTGGTTGTGTTGGCTGCCAAAGATGAGGCTAACATTTGCAAGTAAAAGGTATTGGACTTTTCACGTTCGGTATTCTTGCGCACAGCTGCCATTATCTCTCGTCGCACTTTAGTCATGGCAGTTTGATTAAGAAAGGACAACTTAAGATATTGTTGTTTATAGCCAGCCAAATGATTGGGTAAATCTAAATCCTCTTTATAGACATGTTCCACACCCGCCAATTGGCCTGAATATTTGCGGCTCAGAAAACGAGCCAGTTCCAATGCCTGTTTCTCATCTGGTTTAACCAACATGTAAGGTTTATAGGCCAATGTGACCTTAAAGCGAGAACCATCCATCTGTATAAAAAATAAATCCAAGGCGGCGACCAAGCGACGATCTTCATCCAAAACTTCGGTCTACAATGCCAAATTGTAAAACATTAGCATCCAACCTGCTACTGCTGTATCCCCACTCACCGTATGCATATTAATAAGATAGCCTGTTCTCTCCAACCCATCTTTCACTCGATCAAAACCATATTTCGAATCAATTTTATCGTTTTCTCTAGACTGCCTATATCCAGCTTCGTTAAAGAAATCATCTCTACATAAAACACAAGCAATTTTTAACATTTACACTTTATTCCCATCAATTGTTATTCATACCCTTCAGCTTTTGTTTCTGGCACAAATTTTCCTGTATTTTGCAATGTCTTTTGTTTTCCAACACTTAGCTCCATGGCGATTCAATTAAAACGTAAAATTGTGAAACATAAATTTCGCATATTTCTGGCGGCAAATTTGCTACAGCTGGCCATTATAGAAAAACGGATGTTATAAGAGAATTTGTTTCTCGCTGGACAAGAATTACGTGGAGAATTGATTACAGAGGGCTCTAAAATCGCTAACCGGATAGAAATTTGTGCTCAATTTCTGAAAAATCAGTAAAATCTAATCGTTTCCAACTACCAACAATAGAAGGAAGAAAAGCTCCATTTTCGAAGTATTCCAAAAATTACTTTAATACCACGTATTAACCCGCAACTTCGAATACATTTTCAACATACTCCCACTTTCAGCTATCCTATGAGCCCTGGGCGGCCGCCAGAAAGAAAGAGACTAAATACATTTTATGTTTTCATTCATTTTATGCTTTTATTCAAATTGAGTGAATTTCGCATTGTTTTCAACATAGTTGGTATGACTTGAGAGCCGCAACGATGTATTTTTGGCACAAAATTCTCTATACTTTGCAGTTTTTTCTTTTTTTTTTGTGACGTCTTTGTAGCAAGAAACTGATGTCTTACAAGCCATCATACTCGTGACCTTAAATGGAATTTTCGTTTCCCATAAGAAATCCCCCGAAATATTCTCCAACTGAAATTTTCAGTTTCTTTTATTTTTGAGAGTATAAAGCTCTTCATGGAAATTTTGTCCGAGAATGTTATACCAAGGATGTTTGGCCAACAGAATTTCTAAAGTATGCTACACTAATAGATTTATCTGACAGGCTTAACCCTATTTCTGGAAAAATTTTTAAGATTTAAGTTTTTAAATAAATGTCAATTTTCTCAAAAATATAAAATGTAGCAGACTAATCCGTTGTTATGTCATCCCCTTAACATTTTTTCTACTTTTTTCAAATTTTTGAAGACTAAAGAAGTTTGTGTGATGTTTGCCAGCTAGAAAACAATTATATATATGATTTCAACTATTCGTTCTTTTGAAAGGTAGGTCTCTGCGTGAACTTAACCTCAAAAATAGAGGTTTCAATGTATAAATATATTAGTAAAATTTATTTTGCGCCAGTGTTTTAGCTTCGAACAAGATGTAGTTGAATTTGAAGTAGATTATATTTTTGTATAGAAGTTGGTTCACATATTTGTGCAATAACCAAGTCTTTTAAAGTGGAATTGTAACTACCATTGCATTGTAACCTTATCGGTGAACAGAAATCAGATTTTGGAAATTTTCCGCAATTTTTAAGTGCAACACATGTGCCCAATTTGCAGCTAATTACTTGACCATAAGTTCCTAGAATTAATTCTTATTAGCAGCTAATTAGTTGCTGCTGCTGAGTAAATCTGCCAACATACCTAATTAGTAGCTTAACGCTATTTTATGTACATTTTAGAATTTCAGATGTCATCACTGACATGAATGCAACTCTACACGAGCGTGCAATTTGTGTTTAGTGACCGTCAACTTCCAAATTGTCAAATTGTCGCAAAACAAAAATTTACAAGTCATCGGTGAAGTGAAAAGGAATTTAACTTTTTTAAAAAAACTACGAAGAAATTTCGGTAAATTCGATTAAAAACGTGAAAAAGCACGAGTAAACACAAAATACTGTACGCTTTTTTCAAAAGCAAATACAAAAGAGATTACCATGGCCGCAACATTGGAAGATAAATCTATTTGGGAAGACGGTGATGAGTTGGGCGAAGAAGTTTTACGTATGTCCACAGATGAAATCGTAAGCAGGACTCGCTTGATGGACAACGAAATCAAGATCATGAAGAGCGAGGTTATGCGTATAACACACGAAATCCAGGCGCAGAATGATAAAATTAAAGATAATACAGAAAAAATTAAGGTAAGCTTTAGGTTGTGATGTGGGACATAATAAGATTCTTTATTCATGGCGGTTATCTTAAAGCTGAACAAAACACTTCCCTATTTGGTGTCAAATGTCATCGAACTTTTGGATATGGAAGCTCAGGAAGATGAAGATGATGGTGCAGTCCAGGTTTTAGATAATCAACGCAAGGGCAAATGTGCTGTTATTAAGACATCCACACGTCAAGCTTACTTTCTGCCCGTCATTGGTCTAGTAGATGCTGAAAAGCTGAAGCCAGGTGATTTAGTAGGCGTAAACAAAGATTCTTATTTGATTCTGGAAACACTGCCCGCTGAGTATGATGCGCGTGTAAAGGCTATGGAAGTCGATGAACGCCCTACCGAGCAGTACTCAGACATTGGTGGCCTTGATAAACAGATCCAAGAATTGATAGAAGCTGTTGTCCTACCTATGACCCACAAAGATAAATTTAAAAATTTGGGTATTCAACCTCCCAAAGGCGTTCTATTATATGGACCCCCTGGCACTGGTAAAACTCTTCTGGCACGTGCTTGTGCCGCGCAAACAAAATCCACCTTCTTGAAATTGGCTGGTCCACAGTTGGTGCAAATGTTCATTGGCGATGGTGCCAAATTGGTACGGGATGCCTTTGCTTTGGCCAAAGAAAAAGCTCCTGCAATTATTTTCATTGATGAGTTAGATGCCATTGGCACAAAACGTTTCGATTCGGAAAAGGCTGGTGATCGTGAGGTACAGCGTACCATGTTGGAATTGCTTAACCAATTGGACGGCTTCAGTTCCACCGCTGACATAAAAGTTATTGCCGCCACAAATCGTGTTGATATTTTGGATCCAGCTCTTCTACGTTCGGGACGTTTAGATCGTAAAATCGAATTTCCCCATCCCAATGAGGAGGCTCGTGCACGTATCATGCAAATCCATTCACGTAAAATGAATGTGAGCAGCGATGTTAATTTCGAAGAATTGGCCCGCTCCACTGATGACTTCAATGGTGCCCAATGTAAGGCGGTATGTGTTGAGGCCGGTATGATTGCGCTGCGTCGTTCCGCAACGCAGGTGACCCATGAAGATTTCATGGATGCCATAATGGAAGTGCAAGCCAAGAAGAAAGCAAATTTGAACTATTATGCTTAGTTGAACACAAGAAGTTTACGATTTATAGTTTTATCATTTATAGAAACTCCATTATTAAATAAAAAGCGCCGCTTATTCTGTCTTTAATTTTGTATTATAAATAAAAGAAAAAAGACTCTAAGGTCCATTCTACGAAAATTAGACCTAAATTTCGACTTATATAATATTGTAATGTCCACAATCGGGGGCCTGTTTTCGCCCTTTATGTGAACACTAAAAGCCTCTTCTAGTCTCTGACAAACGTTCTAAATACAAAAACGGGCCTGAAGACAATTAGCCTATCCTGGTCGACCATGTAGTCAATGTGTAGTGAATTTATGCCCTATCAGTTATCAATTAATGGAGGGTGCACTGATTGTCATTCCGTTTTAAACAACTAAATATACTCAATTGAGGCCAAATTAATAGCTTCGATTTTATATTAACCTGCCAGACGTACACATAAAATTTCAAAAACGGGTAATTTCAAATCGATTAGACTGTCGCAAAATAATAGACAGACAGAATCGCTGGAATTTGCAGAAAAATGTTTCATATGAATAGTTGTTATAACTAAAATAGTTGCAAAGCTAGAAACAACGGAATCGACAGGGACTAAAAGCTTGAGTTCTCCAAATAAACATTCAAATCAAAACCAGTTGCAATTCAACTGTTAAAAAAAAAATGTTTTTTGTTTTGGTTGCATTATTGGTTAAAGAATTCGATGAAGTCCAAAGTGAAATACATTTAAAGTAATAATTAATAACATACAGAAAAATGTTATAAATAGAAGCATTACATCGTCCACAGGCAAGTACACTTTTTATTATTATGTCACAGATGTCATTCATATATATGATAAATAACAGCGGGTCCAAAACCGAAACCTGGGGAACACCTGAAAGTGTTATAGTGATCTAAGTATGACATAACAAGATTACACGCTGATACTGAAAATTTGAACTCATTGTAATTTTCTTCCTATCGTGTATTTGTTGTGGGAAAGCATTTGACTTTTAATAATATGCTCAACAACTTTGTACAAAGCTGGAAGAATTAAAATTGGTTGCAGATCTGCTGGACTATTTGCAACGATCAAACAGTCCAATACCATTGGTTCCTACGGAATTTGAATAAACTTTTTGAATTTTTTTTGTATTATAATTGTATTATAATTCACAATAATATAATTATAAATTCATCGTTAATACCTGTCAATTGATTTCATCATACCTATATGGTAGGAGTCAATATGTTGTTGTCAATGATTCGTTGTCTTCTGTTTAACCTGTCCAAAGCGGTGTTCCTCAAGGCTCGGTACTTGGTCCAATACACAACTTGGTCCACACAACTAAAAGGAAATGAATTATCAAGGCCATTAAGATAAAATAGAAGGACGCTGTCAAGAAGCATGTTTTTCATAACTATTTATTACAAAAAATTGATTAACTTCATCATCATTACTGTTATAAATCACATCATTTCCACCAATACAGGCGGATTCCCTAAGTAAACGACACATATCAGTAGAACTCAATTTCGCTAAAAGTTTGTAGCTTCTCGAATCATTGATTTTGCACTGCACTGTATTGATTTTGTTCAAAGATACAACAATTTTTTTCCTTAAGGATCTGCTTAAAATAATCTCCTATGATTTCATTCAGTTATTCTTATCCACCAAAATTTTCTTCTCCACGACTGGTACATACGAGAATAGCCGTTGAAACAGTACCAATATTTCAGACCTCTATTTATCAGCAAAGTAACTCTAAAAAAATAATGCGGAATCAGCTCAGCTGTCAGTGTTAGCAAACCATTCCAATTATTACTATTAAGGTTTCTAAACTCAAACGATTTCTGAGAAAATACCAATATACTAATGCATGGTGCCAAATGAAGAATGAGCAAGAAAATAATCAGTTATTGAAAAGAAATTACTGGATCGATATGAGTTGAATTTAAAATGTATGTAATAGACAGACTCATATGCACAGTAGAATAATATTAGCATACCCACAGAAAAGATCATGATGGAGCCCTTCAAAAACATTCATTCAACAAAAAAAAAATCACATTTTTCAGGGACAGAAATTTTGAAAACAACCACATATTTCATACTACAGCCATACATATGCAAAAATGTCAATTCCACCTCCTCTTGTATTTCATGGGTCATTCCTGCAAAAAAGACGGAAACAGATTTAGTTAAAAGGTACTTGGTACTTTAAATGCTTTCGTCTGAGTGCTACGTTTTTGCCGTATCAAATGAAGGTATAAGAAGAAGAGATTTGGTGCAGAAAGGAATATCCCCTAGCATATCATCAAAATTTACGAGTATGTTACCACCATCACGAAATTGTAATATGTGTATTAAGATACGATTGCAAAAGGTTTGGGGGTTACAGTTTTATTGGAAAAGCTTAAACGACCATATGTAAACTAATAGACGTATAATAGTATCTGCTACACATGATACTGGCATAGAAAGAAGCGCAACATAGGAAAAAATGTTTCAGCGATCAGATCTTCGTAAAATTTTAACTAGTTTTTACCACTGATCAGAAAATTATCAAAGGTTATATTAGGTATTATTTTAGAAAGAGCAAGGCTCCGCTTATGCAATGCGCAATATTTTGCGATCACATCTCATCGACTATTAGAGGTACATATAAACATAAGTTGTGTTATGTATGCTGAAGATATACATATATATATTTACATAAGAAAAAATGATACAAGGATCATAATGGAGTGAATTTCATGAAATTTTAACAGTACAGACTACCGTCTAGTATTTGATAACATAGAGAACGATTGAGCAAATAGTTGTAATACTGCCTCAATCGTTAAGTGACCTGGTTTATATTACGCACTTCAGCAATATTGATATATTTGAGCGACAAATTGGCAAAAGCTTCGAAAATAAAGCGCACCTTCGATCCTGTTTGCTAGTTGTAACATTCATAATTAAGTGCTAGTCGATAATAGTCGATACTATTTGTAAAGTTGGTAATTTGAATAATCTTTTTAAGTAACCAGTATGATATAGTCCAAGTGGTCTAATAACGTCTTCTACTCGTGAATCAAATATTTCTGGTAGCGACGGGTCTTCTGTACCGATCATGGCCTTGTATGAAAATTATGTAGGATGGAATTGAAATGCATTTCGTAGCGACTTACAGAAATTCAAATTTCTGGTTCTGATTTTGAAAGCAGAATAACTTAAAATGTTAAATTGAATTGTTTCATATATTTCTATGTTTTAAATGCTTTTTTCACAAAGAATGCTTTAATTTTCATCAAATACAATGGGTTTCAGGTGCCGCTTCACACAAGGTTTAGATGGATTCCTGCAAAAGTACTTAGATTAGTAAAAGGAATTCAAATATATTAAACACCTTTATAACTTACACATGCTTTTTAAAAACACAGAAATACAGGAAAAAGGTGATAAATTGTTGGTTACAATTTGGACTTAATGATCTAACAGACAAATTGGCAAAGTAATGTGTGCTTAATCGGTTTTAGGGACAGAAAGTTCATAAAACAATTTAGCCATTCCGCCAATGCCAACCAAACAGAGAGCGACGGTAGTCCGGTACAAGACATTATCCATAGCGGAACCTTTTAAGAAAACTGGTTTCCCATCTTTTTTTTGGAAGTGCTCTTGTATCTTCTTGAGTTCGAAATATCCCTTTTCGATCTCACCTTTGGCGGCGCGTTGGGCACCGGAGGTGGTGAAGCTGCGTACAACGGCCTAGAAAAAAGGACATAATAAAACACGATAGTCCATGCAGGGAAAATATAACCTATCTTACGTAATGTTAGGGAAAATGTAAGGAAAATCCATAATTTCCAACATGTATGTCGGTATGGAATTTTTAATTACATTTGACTAACACTTAAACCTCTATACTTACTCTGGATAAGCTCAACATCTCTTCTGTAAATTTTTTAAGTGCTTCCTGAAAAAAGAAGTAAGTCTCGTCGAACTTATTACTGCTCGAAAAAAAATTCACTTTGGAAAATATGACAATATTCGATATGACAGATGTTTGACAGCAGTGCTGGAAATTGCTGGAATGTACATCTTCGCTTGGTACTAAATAAAATGGAACAAAAAGGTACCAACTGGAATATAAACAACACACTCTGAGAAATAAATTCGCATGCAGAACAACTCATCATATTGCTAAGAGTTTACAAAAGTCACGGTGGGATTCACTAACGAAATATTTTCAGAATTATCTACTCTAGGTATCGTTCACGTGAAAAGAATATAGTGCCTAGCTTTAGGAATTAAAACTGGAATTATGTTCCGCTAATGAAGAAAAAATATATTACCATGTTTGGTTATAAAAAAATTTTTTGCGCATTGCCAGGTTTTCTTGTATTGGTTTCCAAATTATTGGTTTCGAGAGTATATATGCAAAATTGTAAAATTTTCTTTCTTGTTACTATAATATTTTACAAGTTTACAAACGTATTATCGAACATATTATGTTGCAATTTTTGCAATTTTTCGATTTCAGTGTTGGAAGCAAAAAAAAAAACAGTTGGCGTTGCTAATTAAGGTTTTCCTCGCAAGAAAAAAAAACGGTACTGGACAATGGAAAAATTTAGTTTCAAATTTCAAGACCATTTTTTTAAATGGAGTCTCACTGCAAAAAATATATATGAAATCAGTATATAGTATTTAATATTTGTAAAATAAATGAAATTATCTGCAAATAGACTGAGAACAATCTGTTGATGTGCTATCGTCTTTATTGCTTTGGTATTGGCATCACTGATCTCGAAAGTGCTTATTTATCGATATGTGACTAACTATTTATCGATATGTAAAAAAATCAAGTCTATTGTCGAAATTCACTGGACATCACAAAATATAAACAAAAGAAAATCTGCAGCTGTGCGAAGTAATTGCAAAATTTGTTTTCTTTTTTCAATATTATAAATAAAAAATATGGGATTTCTCACGGTTTTAAAGAAAATGAAACAAAAAGAAAAAGAAATGCGCATCCTATTGCTGTAGGTATTCATTTTACACACTGCCATTTTCGGTAGCTGTATCCACATTTGAAGTGAATGAATCATTTGGATGTGGTTTACTTTCTAGGGGTTTGGATAATGCCGGCAAGACCACAATACTAAAACGTTTCAATGGAGAGTCCATAGACACAATTTCACCGACTTTGGGATTCAACATAAAAACTTTGGAACACAATGGTTACACCTTAAACATGTGGGATGTAGGTGGACAGAAGTCGTTGCGTTCTTATTGGCGTAATTATTTTGAATGCACTGATGGTTTGGTCTGGGTGGTAGACAGTGCAGATCGTATGCGCCTGGAGACATGCAAACAGGAATTGCAAATTTTATTGCAAGAGGAAAGACTAGCTGGGGCCACGCTTTTGGTGTTGGCGAATAAACAAGATTTGCCAGGAGCATTGTCGGCGAGTGAAATCAAAGAGGTAAGTACTTGAACAAGGACGGCGTTATGGTAGAATAAATTTTTCATATACAAAATATTATTGTTCTTTAAAAACTTACCATCAAAGATATTATTTAGCATAGCTTATCATTTCCGGTTTCCATTTCAGGTTTTACAGCTGGATAACATAACCACACATCATTGGTTGGTTGCAGGTGTTAGTGCTGTAACTGGTGAAAAGCTGCTTAGCTCAGTGGATTGGTTAATAGATGACATTGCTAAGCGTATATTCACTTTAGACTAAGCACTTCGATGTGTTTCCATCTTTCTTGTTCTCGTTCTAATGAAGACTGACAGCTTCGCGGCTCTGTGTGTTTAAAAAAAAAAAACATTTCCATTTTTTGAAAGCTGCTTTGTAAAGGAACCTCATCAATAGTTTTTGTGTATTATTTATACTTGTTTTTATTATTATTATTTTTCCACCAAATACAAAGTGTACAGACGCTTCCAATCGTCACGTTCAAAACTAGGCTTTATATTAACTTTAACAATTTCGACGAAACCTTCATTCAGCTGTGGTAGCGTATATTTTTTCTTCATCATGTTTAGAACCATTTCATTGATTTTGGCATGTTTGGAATCGGTTAACTGGCGAAATGAAATGTTATGTTTGACCTGAGCTACACTAACATTCATCATGAAACAGCGACATGTGACCTTATACTTCCTCGCTAGTTCTATGAATTTCTTGCGAGAATCTACATCAACGTTGGTGTTGTCGACAACACATGATTTGCCACTTATTAAAGCATTTTCACAAGCTTTCAAACACGCCTGAGCGCTGCCCAATGTGTCGGAATTCGCGATGATATAACCAAGGGGCGAAAGATGTTTCCGGCTAAAATGAGATTTACCTAAAAAAGAAGTGGAGAAATACGAATAACTAAAACTTGTTTTGTCAAATGAAAAATACCTTCAAAATAGAATAATAATATTTATGAAAAAGAATATTATTCCGAATTTTCTTAAATAATAGTTTAATATTTAATAAATACTTATATATGGTTATGAACAATCCGGCCAATTTTGTAAACGGCACGAAGTTTTTAAGTTCTCTGCTGCGAACATTAAATAATTTATTAGGTTTATTTGAAAATTGTCTGAAATCATCAAGACAATAAGACTCACGTGATTGGGCTACAAACAAAGTGCATAATCAAGTAGGAAAAAGTTGTAGTTCGTAGCAAATATTTTGCTACAACAGCTCTAGTAACCGGATATAGGAAACAACCACATTATTTGTATGGTAAATGCCACTTTGGAAATAGTACATACCGCTACTATTGGTATTAAAATATCGGCGACACTTAAAGCAAAATGTTTTAATATTGTGGGCGCCACTTACAAAACTATGGCCCTTCACCATTTTTTATGTCAGATTTGATGTTGAATCACCATTGAAATTAAAAAAAGAACCGGGATTATCCCCATGAGGAATCTGGTATTTTTGGGTAAAGCAGCATAATATGTTGCTATCTCGAAAATATCTGTGGAAATACCCACCAATATAACCAACGGATTATAATGGGAGATTATTTCTCTCGTCCGAACCGGCAGGACCTTAGCCGCTTCAGTATAAACGTGCAAAATATAATTCTACTGGTCGTTGGTATTCATAGAGATCATATACAGACAAAGCATCAGTACTGTCCTCAACGAATGCTTCTCAGCGATTGTGCCCTGTGAAAGGCAGCCGGTTGTAATAGCATTCTTAACTGCTATAAATAAACAAAATTTCATGACGTCCATCAAAGCCTCCACGATGCTGAGCCTTAGTTGCACCGCAAAATGTCATCTAGTTACGCCTTTACGACTTATGGTTAAGATCGTTAGCGGTGGCACGATTTTTTCAGCTTCCAGACTTCCCGCAACAAAAACTTACAAATTGTTTAAAACACAATTTTGTGAAATAAATGCAATTAACTTATGATCTCACACAACTTTTGGTGCAATTTCCTATACTTATGAAGTGTTTGTGTTGCAACTAGTCCTTATATTAATAGTAAACCGACTGATTCCACTCAAACTACTTCACAAACTATTTTTTTTTAAAGCTGATTTCGCCTTATGCTTCGAAAGAGAGCTGTTGCTTGGCGAGCATAAAGTGAACTATTAGGGAGGATGGGAGTAGCTGTAGGCTCAATTTGTAGATTCATTCTGTAAGGCATTACCTAAGCTAAGAAAACTAGTATGTCTTCCTTGTCGCTAGCTATGTTTTGTCTCCCTGCTAAAGGCATCGGTAAGTTCATTCACAGAAAACGGCTTCGAACAGAAATCTTTCAGTTAATGGTCTTTTGAACATTTCAGGTGTCCATTTTGTACTTTGTTCCTTAATGTAACTGCCAAGCGTAAAGAATATTTTAAATTGGTTGTATCAAAAATTATACATGGGAAAATTGCACCTAGTTTTAAATCAATATAACTTCTATATCTATAAGTATATAGATGTTATTCTACTCACCTGAGCCCGGTAGTCCCACCATTATAATCATTTCGCATTGGTCTGCAGGCAATTTTGTTTCCTTTGGATCTAGTAACGGAATACTCTCCACATTCATTTCGGGATTAAAATCCGGTCTTATCCATTCTTCTTTTTTGCAACCCAGAAAATGTTCCTCAGGCGTGTAAAATGTTAAGCCAATATTATGAGCAAACAAACGATCCGCCAACGAATGGTCTTTACGGCGTTTGGTTTTGCCTTTGCCCAATTCGGGCCGTCCTGCCGCATCACCCACAAAAAAACTTTCGTCTTTATTGATTCGCAGATTATTGTTTTTATGCTCCTCCAAATGCTCCCACATCCCCGGCAAAGGTTTGCGATAATAACCATCACCAATGGCAATGAACACTTGTACAGGTACTTGGAGCTTATTTATGATTTGTATAATTTTCTGTTTAAACTCATTTAAATCTGTTTTACCCTTGGCTATGCCGCCTTGATTGGTAAAGAAACAGATTTTGAATCCATTTTCTACAAGGGACTTTAGCTTCTTGGGTACTTCGGGATAATTTATCATCCAGTCGTCGCAAGTTTTCGGAAATACATTTCCCGATTTGGTTTTTATTATAGTGCCGTCCATGTCGTATGAAGCAATTTTGGAGGAGGCTTTGACACCTTTACTCGTATAAATAATCACTTTGCCATTTTCTATAGAATCCCACTCGTCATTGGAAACTGGTTCTGTGTCTTCGTCCATTGGTGCATCCTCAACTTTTGTTTCTCCCGTCTTTGGCGGCGGTTTGAAGACAACTTCGAAGGAATGTCGGCCATATACTATTTCTAAAATATCTCCGTGTTGTAGGTCACACTCGGTGTCCTGAAGAGCCATTAAACCATTTATGCCGCTGGGATTCAAGCCTAATATTTTCAATTTTATTGTGGCTTTTTCCATGTCAACATTTAACTCCAATTGTCGCTTGGAACATTTCGTATCTCTTATACCCGTCTCTTTTTTCCGTCCCACAATGTTTAGCCCCGGTTGTAAGTGTATTACCTGATGTTCTGGTTCTATTGGTTTAAGCTGGCACGCTCGTTTCATTATTCCTTTGGCTGCTTCATTTACGGAACTATTTAAATATTTAGCTACGGACATTTCATTCAATCGGCGATCAAAACAGTGTGAAGAGCAGGTCGAAACGTTAAACGAATAGTGAAAGAACAGCTGTTTCTGAGCTGATTCAAAATAAAGCTGCCGCGACTGCATAGCAAATAAACACTTGAAAAAAAAAAATTGTGTTAATAAGTCCGCTTATGCTGAGCTCAAATTGTCCAATTTCGTACTGGAATTGAAACCGTTCACTCTTGGTCTTAATTGACTGAGACGTAATTATTTGGACGTCATTTCGTAATTATTTTGTGATATTTCAATCATTGTCGTAATTGTTATTTTATAACTTGGGCATACAAAACATTTTCAAGATTGTTGAATTATGTTAAATGGACAGCTACGGCCAACATGTTATTGTTTTCTTTTTCTTTTAACACAAAAATTATCGCACCATTGAATGAATTACAAAAAACATGCACATTTCATAAAAGAAAATGCATCCAAACAATTTATAACCGAAATTACTGAGATGTCAGAAGTATCCAGTATGGACGCCATCAATTTGATTCGAACTTATATAGCGGAATTATAAATTTCGTGATCATTCGAATGCAAAATCCCCAAAATCTATATAATAAGGCAAAAACTGTATTGAGAAAACGTATGTTATCAGATAAATTTGGCAAATTTAAACAGTTTGTGATCAAACAGTTAATGTGGTAAATTTCATCATAATGTGAACGCCGGCTTTTTCGCACACTACAAAAATTTGCAACTCTGTCATTATAAACAGTGAAAACATATGGTCAATAGGAACAGCTGACCAAAGTTGCAAAAACTGTTGCCGGGTATTAGATTGGCAAAAACTAATTTATTTATATTTCTATTAAAAACTGGATGGACTTTTGTTTGAAATAATTGCAAGATGGCTTCGTTGGAACCTTTCATTCTCAGAATTAAACCGGCAATGGACGCGTTTTTACGTCAGTCAAACAGTGAGACTCTAAATAAGCTGGAAAATGAATTGGCTCAATTCAATTGGATGCATATGAATATATTCAATGTTCACATACTGGTACCATTGGTCCTTAAACTGGACGAGTTAAGCAAGTATGTAGCTTTTGCTAGTGCAAGCCCTTTATGTTATGGACTTTGGTGAAGCTATGTGTTGGATATTTTCTAGTGCCAATCAGGATCTGCGTACCGGCTGCTTGCAATGCATAACGCTTGTTACATCCAAAGTGTATTTGAAAGAGCTAAACGCTTTGCGTACCATGCTGGTAGTGGTGTTGAAACAAATAAGGGAATGTGATAAAGCATCAATGAAAACCGATTTATCGGAAGAAATTAAGTTGGCTGCTGTTCAATGCATTAATGAGTGTTTCAGGCGCTCCACAACCGATGTACTGGAACAATTTTACAGCAAAGATTCGTCCATAATTTTGGGTCAGATTTTATTGACGTTGGTAGATCTGATAGAGAACGAGAAATATAAAAAACTGATGTAAGTAAAATCTATATGTATATATATATATATCGTATCTTAATGAAAACAATGAAACAATATGACGTCTAAGGGTTGAAGGGAGTGCATGTCTGTATAATATTGTGAAATAATATTATTTTATTTATTTGCTTGTAATTAAGTTTCGTTTTTGTTTTCTCTTTTTTAATTTGTAAGTCATTTAGGAATTGTTTATTGTGCTACAAATAGATACGCAAATGTCAGGAAGTTAAACAATCTTTCTTACATTTTACAACAGACGTTTAATTTTATTCGCAAAAATACTTTCAGCGAATCAAAAACGACAACTGCACAATTTTACAGATAAAATATCCAACATCAGATGATGGAAATAAATAATTTATAAAATATAATATATGAACGTAATTATTTGTAGCAAAGTTTGAAATTTCTGAATATGGTTTCCCCAAGAGGCGCACAAAGATGTTGGCTTCAATCTTTGCCCTTTTTGGTTTTAAAATTATATTGTAAGAGGAAGTGATTTTTGGGCCCGCTATTAATTTGAAATTTGTAGAAGTTTTAAAGACAAATGAATAAGGAAGGAAGATATCCATCGCACTAATAGTCCTAGAAAAAAATGTTGAATGGCAGGAAACACACAATGATAACAGTTCTTGGTGTCTACACAGAAAAAATACAACTGCAAGGGTATCACCTTAGTTTCCCCTAAGCTACAACAAAAACTACGGACAATTGGCATTCGATAGCTTATTGATAATAGCGTATATTAATATATGTAATAACCGTGTCACTGATCGGAAATTAAAATCAAATTAAAGATAGGGTTTCACAAAACAGACTTTTTATCCCGATCACGGAGTTTGACACCAAAACATTAAAAATATCACATAATTATTTTTTCCACTTTCTCAATAATAGTAAAAAGATTGTCCATATACTATATTGATATTTAAAGCCGGAGGGGGACATTCATAATGATTTGACGATTTTTATTTGCCAACGACATACATATTTACTTAAATTACATAACTCATCGAACTTTACATCGAACAAGAAGATGCATATGTATGTAATTTTCCAAGAAATGTATAACATATTGGCGCGCAACTATGTTCTCCCTGTTTTTATTTATAAAAATGCTATTACGAAAACATGTTTACAAACGATTCATTGAGAGTATTGCCCATCGCTAGCTACTACCTTTTCCCATCCTTCTGGCAAAGCTCGAATTCCGTTAGGGTAAAACTGTTCATCTTTTGAGGCTATTCACGAATCTAGCCATTCCTTGACGGCTTCATATCAGTGAAACTGCTTGTCAGCCAGACCGTGTACCATCAGACAGAGCAACTGATAATCGAACGATGCAATATCAGGAGAATATTGCGAATGGGGAAAGACTTCCCAATTCAGCGTTTCCAAAAAGGTTTTAACGGGCTTGGCCACGTGAGGCTGAGCGTTACCATGCTGAAGAATCATTTTTTCGTGCCTCTCCGCGTTTTGTGGGCGTTTTTCGCGCAGAGCTCGATTCAATTGCATTAACTGAAGTCAATACCGATACCAGTGATGTTTTCGATTGGTTTCAACAGCTCGTAATAAATAACACAGACCTGGTCCCACCAAATACAGAGCATAACCTTCGCAGCGTGAATATTCGGCCGAGGCGTCGACGTAGAAACATGACCGGGCAGCCCCATTGACTTTCTTTTCTTTGGATTGCTGTACTGAGTCCATTTTTCATCACCCGTTACAATACAATGAAGAACACCTTTCCTTTTTTGTCTCTGAAGCAGTTCAAGTACAACTCATAACGACCCCAAGTTCATTCCCAACGCATGCAATCGATTGGAAATGGCTTAGCGGGTAAATTCTTATACTGAAGCAAATTCTACCAGCGTTTGACACGGATCCCCATCAAGCAATGCCGTTAATTCAGTGTCTTCGGAGGTTTTTCGTCTTCCTTCACGCGAACGGTCGTCAATTACAAAATCATTGTCTTTAAAGCGACGGAACCAATCTCTACACGTTGTTTCACTTAAAGCATCATCTCCGTAAACATTTTGAAGTTCTCAATGAGCTTCAGCCGCTGTTTTCTTCGATTGAAAGAAGAAAATCAATACTTCCCGCATATGACGATTATTTGGCACAAAGTCATACATATTCACACAATCAACAGAATATGACGTCAAAAGAAAATTACTATTGTGTCGAGGCACTACGTTTACCATATGCCTAAGCTTCGCTCGAGACGTTTACGTTAAGGCAGAATTGACTAGTACTTACAGCTGGCGCCATCTATTGGCTAACAGCGGGAACTTAGTTGCGCATCGAATATGTATTACGTTATACATAATGCATAATAATACATAATATGTATTATATTACAATTATATTTAAATGTTTTTTTATATCATATTGTAGTAATGTCAACCATACATGCCCATATGGCATATACATACATATGAAAAATTAAATGAATATGTAATATACTGAAAAACTTTGCAATCCGGATTTGGATTCCGGGGCACAAAAGCTATGCATATCACAAAAGCTATGTACACAACTTGTACAGTAAGTGAAGAACTTCTGAGTCCATAACAGACATCCAAGGGCTAAACAGCCAAAATTTTATCACAATCGCATGAACGGTAGACAAATTTATAAATAATAATCAGTTATACAGAGAATACTTAAACATGACTATAAGCTCATTCGTACGTATTCGGGTATGCGGTTGTTTCAGTTCAACTTTTTTGCAACTGCATTCCAGTTAGATTTTTTTATGTTCTTGCTCTTATAGTCTGATGGAAGGTGCGGTTTACTTGTTAATTTTTTTAACACCAACAAGAGAGTGACCAGTTGGCGTTCTTGCGTTCTTGTACCTTACACCAAAATTGCTAACTACTACCGCATAGAAAAAACAATGAACGCTCTCCTATCTGTCATATATTGGCCAGAGCAATTCATATCGTCGAGCTTGTTAATTCATATATATATTTGGTTTACTTGCAATAACGATAATGCTGAATAAGAAAAAGACTTAATTATGACGTCAAGTACAAATCTTTGGAAGACTTATATTTTATCGGAAAAAATAATCAGACGCTGATTTTTATTTTTGATTTGTGATAAATTAAAATAAATAATCCTTGTACTTGCATACATACTCGTACAATAAAACTGATAAATAATTTTTATTTTTGAACTATTTTAAAAAGATAGAAAATAATTATTATAATAACAATTGTTTTGATGTGGTTAAAGTATCCCTAACACATTTTTTGCAGTTCAAAAATCTATCAATAGCATTTATTTTCCGCCCTCGAATAGAAGTATAAGTAGCATATTTTATGAATATTTCCATAATTTCCATTTATTCTATAGATCTGTCTTTTTGTTTTCATTAGTCTTGCTTCTTTGGAATGTTTACTGACTGTTTTCTATGTTCATGATGAAGCTGATCATATGGACGTCGTTTTGCGTAATCAAGTAGCCGATGTTCTTTTCATATTCCTGCCCAAAATTGTTACTATTCTATATCGCACAGCTTTAGCTGATGACAAAATAGGCGAGACCATAAAAATAGTAAGTTACATGAAAGACGACATAAACAGACTAAATATAAGATATATTTCATTTAGAGCGCCATTAAAGCATTACGTAGCATATTATGTGTGATTTATGAGGAAACCGTGGAAGATATTATTCATGTTAAATACGACGTAGAAGCATTTAAACATCTAATATCTGCAAACCATTTAGCAAATATTTTAAATTCAACTAGTGAAGATGATATATTAGGTATCAATAAAAATCGCGAGCAATTAGAAGCCCGAATGAACCAAATGCAAAATGATGGCAGGACAGTCCAGTGGATACAAGCAACATCCAAGAAGTTGCGTTTAATATTTAAAGAAACCAGCGTATTAAGGTCCAATACATCGACGAAGATACGAAAAGAATACGCCAACATGTGCTGCTCGCTGATACAAAATTGTGCCCACAACCTTAAGGATAATTTTGTTTTTATGCTGGAAACTGTGGTGACTCTTACAGAAGATGATGATGTGCACGTAAGAAATCTGTGTCGAGCCTGTGTAGATCGCTTGCAAACGATGCATTCCAACGCAGGTATATTTGATGAAAATTCTGAAATACTTTTGGATGAGCATCTTGCAAAATTACCGCGCATCATACAAAGAGGTGATGAATCTGAGCAATATACTGAATTTATATTCCTTAAGGGGTTTTTAAAATCATTGAGTTCCCACAAGCTGCAGCTACTACTTTCAATACCTCACAATTTGGAAATGTTTTTCATGTGCTTATTATCAGCCTTGGATTTGAGTGTTTCGCTGGATCTTTTAGTTGAACAATATTCTTTGCGTGACATTGATATCGATTGTAATTACTTAGAAGCAAATAAACTACCATGGCGAAAATATAAAAATATTCATTCTGAAAGATGTATGAAGTGTTTGGAGGAGATTTGCATTACACTAGGACGAATACCTGTTTTAAATCGTATCATCATGGATCATCTTATGGAAATGATGCAACAACGAAATCCTGCTGTTAATGAGATTCTCATAGTAATGTTATGGATATCAACAGCCAAGGAGAAAGATAAGACGTTTAAATATAACGATTTGGAAATGGTGAAAAAACTGTTGGATGAACTGATAGATGATAAACATTGGTATTTGGCTTTGGAACCAGACAGAGTAACGAAGATTAAAGCTAATAAGGTAAATATTGATTTTTATAACAATTTCGTTCAATAATTTACAAGACAATACTTTTAAATATCAAAGCAAAGGAATGTTAAAATGTCAAACAGTTGAGTTTTCAGCTTCGAAACGTAAATGCAACATATAAAATGAAGGAAAAATACTTGGCACAATGCTTGGTGTTCTGCTCCCCATATAGGCTGCTTACATATTCAGTCGTTATGCACCATTTCACTCGAAAGTTATTGGATGCAACATAGGGTAATGATTCTTCAAAAGCGTAGCTGTTTAAATACAGAGAACTGACAATATGAACATTGCTAGATGCAACTCACTATTTGCAGTAACATACAAAATTTCATTTCTGTAAAACATTTAACTTCCTATGTGCTTTATTTTAACAACTTAATACGTTAAATGACAGCGAGGTACCCGCCAAACTATTGTATATGCTCGATTTAATGGTCTCCGATGGATGTATTATACATTAGCAATCCAAAGGTTACAGGAGAATTGTAAAAAAAAAAAAAATAATATTTCACTATTATTTTAATCGTTAGATTACAGGAAAGTGGTTACCAACATCGCCAATATTTATAAGATATAAAAATTTCTGACGCCATTTAGTGTGGTATGGATGGCGGAGGGAACTCATCATAATAAAATCAATCCTGAAAGTAGATATTTTGATATCTACAAAGAAATAAATAGAATTTTCACGTAGAAAAAAACATCGCAAGATAACCGGAGGCCTGATGGACTTCAAATAAAAATATCAGTCTTATCTTCCTCCAAACTGATACAACAATAAACTAAAAATATGAATTTTTTTACTGAGTTACAGTTTTACCGAGCATCGTGAAGTAACCAGGCTTCTTTTTGTGTGCTTATTTGAAACCTCGTTTTTATATTAATAAGACGCAGGCTTTGGCAGTCTCAAAACAGGACGTTGAAAAAGTAATCGCAAATCTATCGCTTGACAAAACTATCCAAAATAATCGAATATGTTCCAAAACGCGAAAATTGTGTAAGACATAATTTAGTCCGTCATCCGCGGTAAAGCTCCGATTTTGTACCCAATGATTTTCCTTTGTTCGCTCAGGTGCAAGAACAAATTGCTTGGTCAACATTTTCCTGTGCTAATGATTAGTGTTTTCAATATCATTAGTTTGAAAACGCGATCTTTGCAGCATCTAAAATGTTTTTCTTATTCGTTGGAAGGCATGTTCCTAAGAATAAAGATTTATTGTTTTCTTTACATTTGTTGTATAAAATCGCATTTAAATCTCATGAAAGGGCTTCATGAACAAAACATGTATCTCAACCCTGGAGCAGCGAGCATTAAGATTTCGAAGCAGCTTAATTCAACAAATTTCAAAGCTTAACAATATCAACATCATTGTTTAATTTAATAATTTCATTCATCCATTTTGTTGCGTTAACAATTGTCGCCTTTTGTAGAATACAGATTGGTTTGTTGATCGTACACCTGGTCTTTATGAATCGACTGTGGAAATTCGCACACAAGATTGTGATTCCGATGAAGAAACAGAAGGTACTAACACACATAATATGATTTGTAAGCTCTAGATCGAATGTTTTGTTTTTGTTATAAGATGTTCAACAATCGGACGATGTTTCTATTGCTGATGCTGAATTCAATGTACTTCATACATGTCTTATATTGGATTGTTTGGGGCATTGTGCACTGTATGTGGGAGAACGATTTGACGGTTATGTATTTCAAAGTTTACACAAGGTTCTATTGAAACTAGGTATTTATAAAAAAAATACTGTCAAGGATGTGATGAAAATCAATATGTATTTTTTAAAAGAAGAGGGTTAACACAACTCAACTATATCCCTTCGCGCATGGTAATAAATAGTACAAACAAGATATTACAAATTGGACATTGGTATAGAATTGTAAATTTTAGCTTATTTCATATCGTTGTGGTGTTCGTATTTGTAATTGACATCCGCCGTCCGATTCGAATAGATTACGGTAATAATTACAAAAAATTTAATAGAATTTTTTGACGTAAATAGTAATAAAAAAATGCAAACGAGTATGATACCAGGTAATCCTCTACAAATTCTGATACATCTTATACCAATTTTTTTCTTGCTGCAAGTAATTATGTGACGTTCCTTACGTTAGCAAGGGTTGACTGAGAATTGCGTTTCATAGCCAATTGCGGCTTTGGCGCCATTTACCATGGATTACACAATATGCTGCCATTGTATAACAAGAATGTGAAGACTAGAGTTTGCAGCATTTGATAGATAATGTTGAAATATGCGTGCCTAAAAAGATGATTTGGATCAGCTACATTGCTGTAGTTTTCTTTGTGTTGCAATACATACGATTTCCATTTCCATGCTCAGACCCTACCTTAACTGTGATGATCTGTTGGCGATCCGAATCTCAGTATCATTTTTCTTATAAGTTTGCATGGGTAATCAAACATATGATGCCTAATTTTTCCCCACTGTTCCGTATTTTCTTCGCACATCGTCTAGTATACTTTAATTTATACCGTATTAAAAACCATAATCAATTAACAAAAGTTTGTTGCTAAATTTTTTAAAGTATAGCCGACTTCGGTGCAACGACACCGCACGCAGATTGCACATTTAGATATTGTTTTTTTATATGAAGTTAAATTTTTTACTCGATATTGATTTTCAACACACTCTTGACTCGCTTTGCATATAGTTATATATAAATGTAACATGCAATCAAATATTAATGACTATTACAGCTCACAGCAATTCGTTGGTTTACAATGCAGCAACTTTTGCCATTGTGTCCATTCAGAAAGCCTTACGGTTTAATAGTGTCATTCAGTTAGTAGAGAATCATACGGATTATATCACCTATCATCTGAATACGTTTCTAAAAAAGGTATGAATTGAAATCGTAATAGAAGTTTTAGTGACACATTCCTTTTACAGACTCCTGATAGCAAATCGGCTGTAGATATACTAACAGTTGTGTTACAATTTTCATCTCGCAATGCATTGCCACATTTAGAATCGATATTCCAGACAATTTATGATGAATGTTCTAAAGGATACCAGACACAAAATATTGCTTCATATCTAAAGGTGTTTAATGCATTTCTAAAGCATGTTGCAACATGGTTACTAGCATGTGATCTAGAAATCTCAGACACCCATTCAATGCAAATTGAAGATGTCGATGCTGCGGAAGAGTATAGTGGTTTATTGGCAACGTGGTTAGATTTACTTGATAACGAAAAACGAATAGAAGAAGAATGTGCAAGCGTTCATACGACGACTCATACCTCAGATGAAAATACGAACGAGGAGGAGACAAATCGCACAGATGAAGTGGAAAAAAATGAGAAAATACTGCCACGTCATGTGGAAATGATTAAATCCATACTACAACAAGTAGTTAAGTTTATAAACTCATCGGATGAACGATTACAAATTTTATCGCTGGAATGTCTTACGTGTGGGCTGCCTTTATTAAAAGAATATGAAAATGAACTGTTACCTCTAATACATAAAATATGGTCACCTTTAGTGGAAAAGTTTCGTCAACGCAATGCCCTTGTTTTAAATCGCTGTTTTTCGCTACTAGGAGTTTTAGCTACTTGTGCCAAAGATTTCATAACAAAAAGAAGTTTGGAGTAAGTAGAGATACAGAGAATAATGTTATAGGAGCTGGTTTAATGAAATGTGTATTAATAACTAAAACGCATATTTAATTTTTAGTGATGTTGTACCTTTTCTCAAAGTATTTCTACAAAAAGCTGCTCAACATTCCTCCAAAGAAGTCATAACAGCGTAAGTAAATATCTTAACAACAGCTTCGTACAAATTATAATGATTTCTTTTTCGTTTCAGGCAAACTCAGGAGTATAAATTACAATTAAAGCTTTTGCAAGAATTTCCCAATCTTATTAAATGTCTTGACTTGGATGGAAAATATTTGAATGATATATCTGAAATCGTTGCAGTGTATTTATCTCAGGAACAACCGAAAGAATTACAAGAACATGCCATTGCATTTTACACTAAACTTTGTTCATACAATGGACCATTGATTTATTTAATTGTTATCAAGAAATCACATTTAAAGTTGTATGAAGACAATACGCGCTTGATATTATCCACAGCATTCGGTATAAAATAAATGAATCATCTTATAATCCTAAATATTCGCATTCTTTCTTTTCAAAATGTTGTAAATTTTTTTATACAGATTTCGGTAAATTTCTTATCTGTAGCAGAGATGTGCGATTAATCAGCTAATCAAACTTTTCGATTAATTTATATTCTAATTAATCCGTTACTCGATTATTCAATTATTTTGATCATTTTTAACTATGACTAATTCATTAATTTGAACTTTCGTTAACCAAATTTGAATAATTTATTCAAAATTAGTTAGAAAAAAATGCGCAAGAAATACATTTTTAATGTAACAATAAAATTATAGTGGGACATGTTGAGACCCGCACAATACAAAATACGAATCATGCTACATATAATTATTCAATATTTTGATCATTCAAGTGTTCAATTAAATAATTAATTCTGAGCTATTAACAACTGAAAATAACGATTAATCGTCTAATCTAATTTTCTAATTCATTTATTCGTTTCTCAATATGAAATAACAGAATTCCCAAATCAATTGATATTTTT
>JAHXMU010000018.1:525120-535816 GCA_019455685.1 Philornis downsi
CCCAAATTAGGAATTTGCCCATTCCCCAAAAAATCTGCTGGTTAAACATTTCAAATATTCAAATTTCTCGAATTGCCTGCATGTCAAAGAAAGAATGATATGTCAAACCTTCCGTAAACAGTATTGTTTGCTAAATATGTGTGTCGTCTTTCTCAATGCTGTAGACTATTTCTCATATTAAATGATATATATTCTCATCCCTATGGGCAAGGGTTAATGATAAAGATTGATATAATTCGGAGAAACAATTTGTAATCGCTAAATTAATTCACTTTCACTACCAAAGGAATGCTTTTTTCATAGCACCAACATTGTTTAACAAGTTTTTAGTATTTAATTGGTATAGTACTCCATTTTTGCAAATTGTCATAGATTTACATGTGCGATACCCTAATATAGATGAACATGTGGTAAAAACATCGCCTGAGTATTTCAAACCACTGTATGCGCCAGTAATTATAATATTGCCTGAAAAATCCAAAAATAAGAAAAAATGTGGTTACGTACATATTTGGAATTTCTACATTATAGTCTTTCATTGCATAAAACCAGTTTCGCAAAATTGAAAAAGTGTAACCTTAGAGTAGATTTACATAGGTCAATTTTAGCAAAATACCCGTCATCCTTATTTTGAAAGTGATCCAAGTGAGAAGCATTCAGGTAAAAGTTGAGTAAGTGGGCAAGGAAACAAAGAAATTTAAAAATATAATAAGCAGAATGACAAAAAATAGGAAAGTTCATTCTGTCTCCTGGCCAAATATACAGTGTATGCATTCTTTAAAATGAAATATGTATACAACAGTTTATAAAATCTGTCTGCATAAAAACGCTAAATTTGAAAAGTTGAATATTTCACAAACAGAAGGAACTTCTTCAAAATATACCCTTGTGCCCTTGTACACCAGCATAAGACCTATAACACATGACAAATTTGAAGATATACTTGCGCTGGTACCGTATGTATATATATAGGGTATCCGTCGGGAGGGTATACTACTTTGCTTTGCCGCCATTTTGGTAAACATTAGTCTTGACAGTTCATATTTCGCAGTCGTGAAGTAGAGACGTGGCAAATTTATTATGGAAAAATATCCGATAAACCAACGTGTTTTAATCGTTAAAACATTTTATCAAAATCAATCATCGAATGTGAATGATGTCGAAAAAAAGGGTCTGCAGCTGATAGGGCCAAGCATGGACCACAACGTACTGCAAGATCGGCTGACAACATTGCTGCTACATCAACCTCAATTCGACGCCGTGCTCAGGAGCTTGGTCTTTGAAGAACAACTTCGGCCACAATTTTGCACAAGGATTTGCATATGTTTCCATTTAAGATTCAGTTGACACAAGAGCTTCGCCTGATTTGACTGCTCCGGACTTCTTTTTGTGGGGATATCTAAAAAGCAAGGTTTATGCAAACCAGAAACGCTTGAGCAACTCAAACAAAATATTCGTGATGAAATTAATGAAATACCTCGTGAAATGTGTGAGAATGTAATGAAAAATGTGCTCAAAAGGGCTCGTATTTGTGACAGAGGCGGACATTTATCTGATATTGTATTTCATACATAATTCCCGATATTAAATAAAACATTTATCAACATAAGATCCATTCTCTTTCATTTTATCAAAAATTATAAATGAACAAAGTAGTATACCTTCCCGACGGACACCCTGTATATATAGTTTATCAGGATTGTAAGTCATTTAAAAACAATAATATGATTTCAGAAACTAAAGATTTGTTTTAGATTTATGTAAGAAATACCACATAGCTGTCGTCGTTGTGCAAAATAGGTTACAGACCGCCATTTACATCGAACAAATGAATACTATATGTTTTAATTTCTTAAAAATTTCTTTATTAAATATTTGGATTTATTTTGTTTTTCATATTATAATGGTTTCTCCGTTTACTTTTCTTTTTTTAGATTTACATTTAGTAATTGCTCTACTTTTGCCGTTTTTATGGGTGAAGTAAAATTAAAATTTACTTATTCTTTGATGACGTTCTCGTTTTGCTTTTATTTATTTATATAAATGTCTTTTTCATTATATTTTATGATAAAATATTTGTTTATTATTATTGTTCATCATATATGTATAATGTTTGTTGTATGTATAATACCTAATGGTAGTACGCGTTCCTGGTTTAAATTAGAATTGATCATAGGCAGAGGCAGAAAAGAGGGTGGTTTTGATTTTGGTTTTAGATCATTTTGAATGTAGATAAGAGAGGTTATTTACAGCCAGAAAGAAAAGTGTCATGATTACAATCGAAATTACTTCTATGAAATTGTGTACAATGTGTGGGGCCTTCGTTCCCTGTTTACCAAAAAAAAACAAGGAAACTCGGAAATAAAAATAAATTAAGAAAATGGTGTTAAAAATATTTTTAAATATCTAAAATTGTAAAACAGGCAAAATACGCTAAAATATATAAAATTTAACAAACAAACCAAATAAATATAAACGAATTAGTATACATATATATATATATATAGGCCTATGCTTAATTTCTTTCTTTTGATTACAAGAAATATATATATATATACATATATATGTTGCTTTATTTCATTTTGGAAGTGAATCATGTTTCACTAAATTCATCTCCAAAAAACGTTTGAAAATACCAGTGTTTGGAAGTGTAAGTGTTGTTTTTATGTCTGATCGGTCTTTGAATTAGTTTCACTATTTTCTTTCATCGGTTATCTCTGCAGCGCACATGGTTGTTGATGCTGATTGCCGTTGTTGTGTCACAGTTTGGGGGCATATTTTATACTTTTGTTAAGTGCTGCATGATCTCTTTTATGTATAGATAGATGTGCTTAGCGTAAGGTTGTTCATTAAGATTGTTTCAAAAACATTAGAGCCATAGAAGAATATATAACCCGAATAAAGTGACTACGCCAACAAGCTCATAAGTCTACTTGCATATGCCATTGGCTTAACATCAGGATGTGGCTGTAAAAGAGAAGAATATACAAAATAGTTACAATATTCATCTAAAAAAATACAAAATTTGTACTACTAAAGGTTTGTAAAGGGTGTCCCAAAAAGAACGCAAGATTTAAATTTTAAATAAAACACAGATATTTAAAAAAAATCGTGAAACTTTATTATATCGTAAAGTAGACAGAATGAGGTTATGTATGGAACAACACATCGGCCAGATGGACGCCGCGGCTTTGCTGGCACACACACGATCTTTTAATGAAATTTTCAATGACCGTTTTGCATAAATGCTGCGGTATTTCATTAATTCATTTGCGTTGTAGTTTTAAAAATTATATAGATTTTAGGTCTTTGTTGTTATTTTATAAAGTTGTTCGATTGTGTAGTCCTCAATTTCTTTGTAATTCATTTAATTTTTCACATTCCACTCGTAATAAGCAGCTTCTTATTCCTAAAATAACCACACTCATAGGTCGTGCTTTTGTAATAAGAGTAGCTCGAATTTACAATGACTGATGCAGCAACTGAATTGTTTCTCTGGCTGTATGACACATTCACACACATTCACATTCATTTCTTCAATTCTAGGCACGAAAAAACTGGTTATCATTTCACGATACTGAATAACATTGACTATTTGCGCTTGACACGCCTCATTTTCATAAAAAAAGGTCCAATGATTCCTCCAGCCCAAAATCCACACCACACAGTGACACGTTGAGGATGCATTTGCTTCTCGTGAATCACTAGAGGATTTTCCTCACCCCAAATGTGACAAATGCAAATGCAACGAAAATTAAGAATTATACAGTATTACATTGTTCAGTTGCAAACAATCGAAGTGTACAATGTAAACAAACAATGTAAGTGTAAAAAAGATGCTTCTTTCAAAATTGATTTTTGTACAGAAGTTTAATTAGATCAGAAGTCGAATATGCACTAATACGAAAATTACAATCCATCAAAGCTTGACACTAAGCAAATGTCTACGAGTATTTTCCCTCTACACTAATCCAATCCATGTTTTATATGCCTTTGCAAATGAAATGCGTTCTGAAAACATTAATTTTCCTCATGGCATGGAATTGTTTGAACTAAAATCCTTCAATTAATGTCTATGATATTGTGGTTTGTGATCCGAGAATGAAAAATGTCATATAATATGAATTCCAATACGTATTGGAGCTTAATGTAACAAAATTACCAATAAAATAGGACAAAATGAAGTATGTGCGACACTGGAAGAACAACAACATCGAAGAAAATGAATCAGAGTAGCCTCTTTAATGATTGGTACAAACTTCTACAACAAATCGTCTAAGCTAACATTTTTGCCAGTATCTTCCCTAACATGAAAAGAAATTATACATAGGATTGGTGTCACTCAGTTCGATTTATGCGATACATGTTAAAACGACCCAGTACTAAATTTTGATATGCGCGATGTGCTTTGATGTAGAAACGAATTTAAAATTTACTGAAAAATACAAAGTACGTGCCGTCGTTGCAACGAAAAATATCGTAGTAAAAACAAAATTAGTTTATATGTGCCATACGTGCCGCGCCCCTCTATTTCTGACTTCACGTGCCATTTCAAACAACGTTCATCACCGCTTATCAAATTAAGCTATAGATTCAATTAGATTAAAGATCAAAGAACTACAAATTCGTCGTTTGACGGCCTAACCCAGCCCACCAGCAGTCTTGGGTTGTTAGAACCTAATTTCCACATCGACAATACTGACAAATTGACAGTATTGAAAGCTAAAGCTCCGCCTTAAATCCCAAACCCCATGCTTTGACATATTTTGCTCAATCAAGCTTCTCACAAAAGTTAGGAAGAATTAGTACCGCTAGTGTAGTAACGTATTGGACATTAGATATGGAATTTGAAGTCGATGTTTATAATTTTGCGAACGTTTTTTACCCTATTGTACATAAAATACTATAGTGACAAATTACCGCACTTACCACAGCCTCAAACGATTCAAATTTGGGTGTTAAATCGTTACCCTTGATAGTGATGAATGCGCCCATATTACCCATAGTATCACTGTAAACAAAATTGAAAAAAGAACAAAAAAAATATATAAAATTTAATTGTAATTATTTTCTTTCTTAGACACAGGCTACTAACCAATAGTTGGGAGCAGAAAACACAGTAATGCATTTGCCCTCATGGGTTATTTCAAAACCCATATTTTTAACCTCATGCGAACGTACAATATAATCCAGTTTGTTGAGTTTACAGAATTCTTCTGTTACATCTGGACCAAATTGTATGCCAACACCACGCTTTGATGGTCCTCTACCTTCCCAAGGTTGGGGATCGGACCACAATAGTTCGCACATCAAACCTTCTTCGGGTGGCTGACAATTACGTTCAATGTGTCTTAGATCCTCTAGGCGTACATTATCGCTCGAGAATAGACCACCGTGCATAACCAATATTTTCTTGTTGATACAGTGGCATAGTGGCAACCAATTGAACGCCTGTGTGAACATATCGGCCATGGTGCTGGTGTATTTGGCAGTTACTTCACCAGTGAATCCATACATTTGATTCATGTTTATACTTTCATGATTGCCTGCAGTAAAAAAGTTATGTTATTTGTTGTAAATCTCTGTCTACAAAAAAGTCTCACGTTTTTCCACCTACAATTAATGCTTTATACATTACAAAAAAAAAAATATTCAATAATTACCTCTTGATAAATAAAAATGTTGAGGATACAGCAACTTAAAGCCAAACAGAGTGAATATACATTCCACAGAAAATGAGCCTCTATCCACAAAATCACCATTAAACAAATATGGATTGGTTGGTGACGGGAGTCCATTAATTTCAAAAATATTCATAAGATCATAAAATTGGCCATGAATATCACCACAAATTGTGAATTTCGATTCGTTGGGAACAGTAATATCGACCATTGAATCTTGAGTACGCATGTAGGCATCGATATCGCAAAGGATCTAAACAAACAAATGAAAATAATATGTCTCAGTCCACCATCAGTAATCTTGCAGTATGTTAAATCTCCTACTTTATAAGCAAATTTGCGATGCAATTTCTTTTGCTGTTTGTAATGTTCCATAAGTTCTAGCATAAACTTCAAAGTAACTTTTCCATCTTCTAACGCAGGTCCCACATAATCTTCCTCAATAGCTATTTCAACAGAAAAATTAGATGAATTTATTTTAATATATGCGATAAGAAATGTATACTTACTTATATTATCAAAATCAGTAAACATTTCCGATAACGTCTTCTCTGGTTTATCTACAGCTATAGCTCTTTCAAATGCCCGCATTTTTACAATTTTATTACATTCTGTATATTTTAGCTTAGCATCTTTATCGTTCGGACGGCATTTTGACACCTGTTAAGGGGAAGAGAAATGGTATAAATACAAGAAAGGAAGACTACACGGAACATACTAACATATTCATAATCAGAAAGGGCTTGTTTAAATTTGCCCAATGACATATGGGCTGCAGCTCGGCGATAATAACCCTTTAGGTACGCTGGATCTGATTTAACCGCTGCAATGCCATCTTGTAAGGCAAATCCGAAGCTTTCTTGTCTCAGATGTGCCAATGACCGATTGGCGTAATATATAGCATTACCTGGTACTAATTCTATAGCTTTGGTGTACATTTCAATAGCTTTTGAAAAATCCTTATCTACAAGTAAAGAAGAAGAAAAAATAAATACAATTCAATTGTTAAAGCCTTTGGGAATTGTTACAGCTGATATTACTCATTACAAGCGGTCTTAAAAACTTGGTTTAATTTGGAATTCCTTTTTTCTTATACACAAAAGACATATTATAATGATATGATAAACGGATCAAAATATAGCAGACGTTTATCATAAGACATTCTTATATAAAATGGATACTGAAATCAAATCTTTAGTTTACTCGTATCTAAAAGAAGCACCACATTAAACACTTCCATCTTTACGCAATAAATCATTGTGAATTGTAGATAATTCACTGTTAAGATTAGGACAGTTGACTTATATTAACGGTTCGGAAAAAGCAAACAGCCTTTAAATAGGTCAAAGATGTGGTTTTTCGTACCATACAAAATAATTCATAACATATCACACACTACGAGAATTACGAGGAAGGCATTAAACTGAAATATATTAAAATATTGTGTCGGAATTACTAAACAACACATCTGTTTTGTTGGGCCAAAAGGGAAAAACAAAAGTTTACACATAACAATATTAATAAATTGTGTTCTCCCTATTTTATTCGAACTAGAGAAATGCGACCAAATTGCTGACTGGATTTCATTTGATTACAAAATTTGATTATGTTGCTGAATTTTATCTAGGAACAATTTTGTAATAGGTAATACCTAACAGAAAAATTGTCTTGAAATCGAATAATTAAACAAAACCATATTGCACTATAAGCAGACCGTAAATCCAAAAATGAGGATAATACAGAATAAAAAGTGTATCTTAGCTTTTCACTAAGCATTGAGTGAGTTTATAAAGTATTTTTTTCATAACATGTTCATCTTTTAAAATACTATGACTATGAAGGAGATATTCTATTGATTCTTATTTTATTTTTTAATGTAATTTAAAGCCTTCCGGCCAATTATATGTTAATTACAATATGGAACAAATCATATGTTAGATTAAACTGCTCAATAATACAAATATAAAAAAAACGTTAAAGAAATTAAACATTAAATTTATAAAAATGTATAGTATGATTTTAAAGATAATACGATCATTAAAGACATAACATATGAAAAAAGACTAATTTGGAAGTTAATCGGTATATAATCTAGAAGTATAAGATAATCGGTATGTAATAAGGGCTGCTCGCAATTTAGTTGAAAACAAAATTTTACTGGAAAGTCTGAAAGTGTTGCAGAATGTACCTTTTGCAAGAATCAGGACATAATTTAACACATTTTAAAGGGCTTGGTAGAAAATTACAAATTCGTACTACTCTTACTACAAAAGCACGACCCATGAGTTTGGTTCTTTTGGGAATAAGAAGCTGTTTATTACGAATGGAATGCGAAAAATTAAACGAACTAACAAGAAATTGAGGACTACAAAGTCAAACATCAAGTCAATTAACAATAAAGACCTCAAATCAATGTAATTTTTAAAACTACAGCCCAAGAAACGCATAACGTAAGGCATTAAATGAACACGACGCCTCTGTGAATACAAATGTCCTATAACTGTACTAAACTCCATTTGAATTTTCCTCATATTTTCTTTACTTTTGCCACTATATAGTTCTACACAATATACTCGTATATATAAACATGAAATAACTTGACGATAATTACTTCCGTATTATCAATCTTAGCGGCTGTCAAAATAATCAATATCAAAATGCTCGAATACTACATTCTAATAGCAATGCAAATAATCTTCTGTATAGCTTCCCAAAATTATAATATCGGTAATTTTGTTTGCGGAGCATCATAGCATGACCATACCGTCCATTTCAATTTCTAGGCTTATATTTAAAAAAAAACTTTTGTATTCTTGTATGATGTATGATCGATTTTTCATACAATATACGCTGGCGTTTTCAATATTTTTCGTTAAATTGAAATGCTTTTAGTCAATTACGGCGTATTTCTTTAACATAATAATCATCATACCCTATTACCAGATAAACAGGCGTGGCAAAGAAAACCAACATATAATTTTCCTGACGAGTCATTTTTTTAGCAGTTTTCAACAGCCCTGCATGCTTCCTTCTCGTATTTGTCAATTGTTACGGTAAGTTATTTTTTACCATCTTTAAAATATTTGCCGTAGAAATAATTAAAAAAAGGATGAAAAGAAGGAAGAAACATACAGACACGCCATAGATCGCGTTCGGAATGATTTTAATTCCGAAGTTACTATTCCACTAGATTTCTTTTGCCTTTTCAGATTTCTATCGTGTTTTTTAGTTCACGGGATTTCAAAACAAAAACCATACGATTTATTATTCAAAATAAAAAAAAACTAGACTGAAAAGCTGTTTCAAATCGTTACAATCAATTTATTAAAATAGGTGGCAGCATTTCGCTTAGAAAGTGAACCTACTTTCAGAGAAAAAATGTAGTAGTTTTCCTAATGAAAATGTGTTAGTTTGCATTAAAATAAATATTTATCATGTTTAAATTTAAAAAAAATTAAAATTATTAATCGCGAAAATGTTTCTAATATACAGTCTGTGCATGATATGAGATGTCTTGTAAGATAAGCTTTGAGAAGTCACGTTGTTTTAATCGTTAACTATGCTTTAAGGCAAACATACACCACTAATTGTTTGCTTCCGTTATAGTTATGTCAAACATGATATACTGATAAGAGGTGTACTTTACTACTAATCAGAAATATGTGAAGCTCCTTCCATTATCTTTGAACAGAGCTGTTCATTACATCTTTTCTCTCAAGAAACGTGTACAATAACGCCTACCTTTTGTCATTAAATATCGAGGATAGTCATTTCCTGCATTTTTGTTGTTGCGTTTTTACAAAATATATTCTAACGAATGTCCTATATCAACTTTAAAATTTTATCATTCCATTCGTATAAGACAAATGTTTATTCCCAAATTTTGTTACCTTAAATCGCTTCCTCTTCATGCAAGAGTGGATGGTAGTTATAATGCATTGCCAAATGAGATAATAGTTTTAAATGCATCATATGCAATTTTTCGTAATAGACTTATTTGTCATATGCAGTCTGCTTTAAGATAGAAGAATATCATTCCTTTAAGTCTTAACGACTGCATTTATGAGAGATATTTGCCAATTGTTATTAGTTGATCTTGAGCATATGAATTTGTATAATTTGTATAATTTTTAAATTTACTTTGGAGCAGTGTTTATTTTAGTTTATGCATATTGTGGTTACTTATTACCTTGGGAGCTGTAAGAATATAAAGTATATTGATTGGAATACTTCAACTATAAAATTTTTATTACTTTCATTTTCTTTCATTTTTGTCTATTTTTAGTGCATTTTAAATTGGGCGTTGTAAATTAACAGTTACTAGTTAATTTTATGCTATATTTTAAGTTATATATATATATATTTATTTTTTTTTTTTTTTTGTCGTCTAATTGGAGTAGTGTTTATTTTATGCATTTTGTAATTTACGTAATATTGGCCTAGAGGCCTTACAAGATTGTAAAATAAACAAACAAGCAAATAAAGCCATTTCACCTACTTTTTTGTGTTCAATCAACTTAAGAAATTACTTAGGAAAGCTGAAGAGGTTTCATTTGTAATGAAATTGTCGTTTTTCCTTTTCTGAAGAATCAAATTATGGAATTATTTCCACTTTCGATCGGAATGGAATTCTGTGACAGGCCTGATAAGCTAAGTTTCGGCAGGTAAAGGGACCGGCGGTGTCTCTTACAAATTTAAGACATTTAAATGCTTTAAGAATTTGATAAATGACATTTTCCACAAAAAATAAAGTTAATTACCATTTGAATACGTAGAAAGTAAAAAGCAAAATATTTCGCAAAAAAAATTAAGAAAATCGAGAAAATATGGCTCTGAAAAGAAAATTGAAGTGGAAGTATGTAATGGGAAATACGCGGGCGGTCTCAAAACTAGCCGAACTGACGCATAGATGGTGCCAGTAGTTTGAAGAAGAGGTCTTATAAAACTTATGTTTTAAGGAGTCACACTGTTTAGTATTTTTACTTGAGCCATCAAAAACAAACCATCTCAGTAAA